>QOCX01000224.1:151012-165749 GCA_005959815.1 Sarcophaga bullata
GATGCTTCTATTTTCAAACTAATTTCGAACAAAATTATCATCAATTTAATAGAAATAATGAAAACAATTCTCAGAAGAAGACATAAATAGTTCTGAAGTGATTTCGTGCGTCTTACCATAAAATGCTATTTTATATGCTATTTTATTAAATACTATTACTGCACAGAATATTATTCTAAAGCTTTTTCTTTCTATTCAACTGGGATATTTTTTGTATAAACCATACAGTAGTTGTTAAATTTTTTGAAACATCTGTAAGTTGCTCTTTAGTAGTTGAAATTTTTCGATTTTGATGACTTTAAATTATTTTGATTTTAACTTAGTATATATGTACTATATTAACTTATGTATTTATTAGCAACAATATAATTACAAATTATTACGAGCTAAGTAGTTAAGAACATATCCTCATTGTTCTGTATCAGGCCTGTGTTTTGGGTGGGAATAGAATCCACAAATCTTACTACTCACTCTTCTGTGTTAATATTTGAAAATAAACTGACATTTAAGAAAATTCTTGTATTCAATTTTTTACTACATGAAACTTTTACGAGTTCTATTTTGTTTTTCAAAATTGTAAATCAGAATTCAGTTAAGAAATTCATTATTGCATGTCAAAAGGTCAATTTTGAATTTGAGCTAGTATTGCTTTGCCAGTTTCAGAAAATAAATACAATGTTAGACATAACTGTATCCATAATAATAATTCTTTTTTATTATTGTTTAAAAGCATGGCTACATTTAATAATAATGATACTAATCACTGCACTACTACTATTAACGAATATGTACGTTAAAAAATCTATTAAAAAAAAAACTATAAAATAACTGGACTAATTAAATAATAAAAACCGAACAGTATTTAATGAAGAATTTTATTTTATTTTTGATACGAATCTATTTTGATGGATTTCAATGGTTTCTTTTAATATTTCGCAGCTTATTCTAATTTATTTCAACTCCGACAAATAAAAATTCCAATCATTTGCAAATAATAGACTTAAAAATCAAACAAAAAAATTTAAAAAAAAAAACAAAAAAGGAAAAAAATATTATCCAATCAACATACCGTCCATTTTTATATCATTCCCTTTTCTCACATGCCTTTTCGCCCATTTAACTTAACAAAAAAAAAAAACGAAAGCATTAAAACAAAATTATCATTAAATGAAATTGGGGAAAAATTATTACAATAAAGACAATTTATACAAATTATTTTATTAAATATTTAATAATCATATGCAATTTTTGGTCCTCGTATTTTATTAGAGAACTTACTTTAATAACAACAAAGTTAGTAATTTAACAACAATAAAAAAAATTAAACGAAAACAATTATAGACGAATGAAACAATTTTGAATTCAAATAAAAAAACTTAACTTATTTGTTGAACAAAAAATTTAAAAATAAAATTCCAAATAAAAACAAAAAACAAAACAAAAACGAAAATGTTAAGAAAAACTAAAACTCTCATACAGATTAATGAAAAAAAGAAAACAAATAAGAACTAAAAAATTGTTAAGAGAAATCTGAACAAATAAATGTACATTAAATGATTGATTGGAACAATTTAATGGCATGTGAGTGACATTCTGATATCGTTTATATTTCAATTTTATTGTATAATTTCAGAAACATAACGAAACTAAATAACATACTAAAATGAATTGTAAAATATACAAAATAAATTTAAATTTACAAAAAAAAAAAAAAATTATAAATTAAATTGAATTGAAATAAGTTAAATTTAAATTTAATTAGTCAAAGCAAAGCTCACCGAAAAGTAATATGTTGCAACATTAACAAATTATATACATAAATACATAAACTACATATAAGAAAACTATTCATACATACTCGTAAGTACCATGGCATTAAATCAATTTACATTATAACATACATACATGCAGACGTATTTATTTATTTACTTACAAATACAGTATCATAAATCAATTAATCTATATACTTTAAAAGGCATAATTATTCATATTCATATTCATATTCATATTATTATACATTAACAGCAGATAATATACTCTATTCATATACATACAAACATAAATACATCTACGAATATTTATACGTCATACATAAATTCTATTAAATATCTACTCGTATCTCATCATAACCAACAATACAAATATCTTGTTCCATTATTCGTTGTGTAATTTATATTAATTTACTTGTGCCCTTATTCTTATTATACATACATACATACGATATTATAATCATGGGCTCATTCATTACATTAAACATTAAATCATACAAATAAACTTATGAATGCAAAGTCCAATGCATTCATTATTCAATCCTTAAATTTATGAATATTAGAAAGCCTCTATATTTCTCTATTGCAAATACAAGGAAAATAAAATAAAAAAAAAGGAATGAAAGTAAACAAACGAAAAATCCAAAAACTATAAAATATTTCATACAATAATTTTTTATGTGTACAATATTTATTATGCTTAAGTAATTGATAAATAAAAATTCGCAAAAGAAAGGAAAAACAAAGAACAAAAATTTATACAAAAAACAAATTTCTACTGAGTCGAATGTGAGGAAATGAAATTAAAAAATAAACTGAACAAAAAAAAAGTAACCTACACTATATATTTACATACTACAGACATACATAGATACATAAATACATGCATACATACATACATAAATAGAAAAATTCTATGCAAATTGAAAATCTATATGAAAAAAAAACAAAACAAAACTTATATTGTATATTGCTATCATCTACAGACACAACAAACAATTAATTAATTCTGTATATGCAGCATAAATTATTTTTTATTTAACAAAAACAAAAACAAAATAACAAAAACAAACAAATTATGATAATAAAAACAAAGAATATATTTATTGAAAAAGAAAAACGCTTTATAACTAAATATTTGCTACTTATGGTATTTATTAACAGATTGATTTCATTTTTGGTAAAACTTTACAAACTAAAAAAAGATAACTCTTTCTTATATGGAGTGTTTTAAGCCAAGTTTAAATTGTTTTAAAACTGAAACTGTGTTTAAATCGTATTCTAGTTTTTTTTTATCTGACTTTGTATTTGTCTTAAATACTAATACATTGTAACGTTTTTTACCTTTTTAAAAACGTTTGAAATATGAGCTCATAGATTGCAAATAAAAATAAAAATAAATTTTTATTCAATTTTAATTAAATCCCTTTATTAATCACACAACTTTTGTGTGCCACTGTTTACAACTGGTTCTAACAACAACACTTGCTATATTTCTTATTCCTTTTGTTTATCCCTTTGCAATAAACAATAACAATTACAACACAATTGTTCTGTAGATCTTTGTAACGGAGATCTTCAAACCACTAGTGGTTTACTTCACACGCAACGCGTCTTCACACAAGACTGACTGAACTTTTACTCCGACTTTGCATGCTTTAACTTGCCTTTTATATAGCGACGTAAACAGTCCGATAAATATTCTCGTAGGCGGAGGTTCTAGTTTTCGCCTTCACGAGATTTCTATGAATGTAAACATGTTGCGTAAACGTATTGTTTACATTCATACATGTTTTCTTCTTTGTTGTTTTTGTATCTTGTTTACGTTCGTTCCTTCAGCTTTGTTGTTGTTTGTTGTCTCCTTGTTTATCCCTTTTTCTTTATATTGATGTTGTTGTTTATTTGTTATGAAGTAAACAAGTCAATTGTTTTGTTTTTATAGCTTTTCTTTAACATTTTTATGTTAAACGACTATACACCATTTCCATTTTCGTAACAACATTGTACAATAATGAAAGTATTTTAATTAAACTATCGTCATGCTTATGTACGATATATGGCTGTAAGAAATCTGAATTTCAGAAACTTAGCAAAAGACAAGACGTTTTTAAATACACTCGGAATACGCTGAATATGATAACAACTGATTGAACTTTGCTTTTGAAATTCTTACTTCAATATCTGATTTTAAAATCGTTTTATAAATTTTATAAGGAATTTCCTTTTTATTTACAATTCAAATCAATTGTTGTCATAATGAAAGCATTACATATAAATATGTATAGTGGCCTGCTAGTAAGTAATCGATTTGTTCTATTTTCTTTAATCTGTAATTAAAATTTTTATTAAACTGTAGTTAAAATTGAAAGTAATTTTATTTCTTTAGTAAAACTCTATTTTCTACATACATACTCGTATATACATACATATAGATTTCAAACAAAAAAAATAAAATTAAAAACTTTTACTTGTTATAAAACACTCCATTGCAGCCTTTAGTTCACATATAAAATTTGTATATAAAATAGGGATTCATATAATTAATCTTAAATAAAATTCTACTTATGGTACAAGCTTTTTGTCAATCATGCATTCATTAATCAACTCAATTCATTCACCGAATTCATAACTTATTTATATCATAAATACTTATAATATAATTGCATTATCATTAACCCTAAATAAATATGTATTTATTAAATTGCTTTATAAAAAATCATAAAAATTAAAATAAAAATGAAAATGAAAAGAAAAGGCAAAATAATCTCATCGATCATTACATCGGATCATAAAATCCTAAAAGAAATCACTCATCTACTCCCAAGCTTTGTTTTTTTTTTTTTTTTGTCTATTATCAATACATTATACAATACATCATATTCATGCCTTTAAGCACAAACTTCATTATCACAAATTCTCTCATTCATTAATTTCTCTTGTGGTCCATCTCTCTTCCAGGATCATAACAAATAAAAAAAAAAAATAGTAACATATTAAATTGTAGATGTAATGATAAGTTCTTAAAAGTTAATAAAATTGATTATAATTTAAATAAACAATTTTAATTAAACACCAAATTTTATAAAATTAAAAAAAAAGAAAAATAATTTGTTGGAACATTATTTTAGTCAAACGTAAACTTATTATTTCAAAACAAACATTTTTATTCATAAATTTTATGTTAATCTTTACTGTTCATCATTATGAATAAAAAAAAAACACCACAAAAAAATAAATTCAAATCATACGTTCTATGAACAGTTATAATTGAATAAATGATTATAAATAAGGATTTGCTTTATTAGATAATTGAGTATTATTGTGTATTTATGAATGTAATTAAATTCACTAATTTCTGTAGATTAAATCTTAGGTTTCAAATTAATATCTATTATTTATTGATTAATTTCTTTAATTTAAATATATATTCATCATATATATATACGTATACATATATACATGTCTATACTTACAATATGTACAGTCTCTTCAGAAAATGTTTTGACGTAATAAAAATCGTTTTTAGTTTTGACTTTTCCACCAATTAATCTTTATTTTTGATTTTTATTTTGCAATTACAGTCTTTCTTTTATTGAAAAATAAAATAAGAATTGAAATCTTAAAAACAAAAAAGAATACGAACATTTGTTGGTGTTTTGAATACTCTATATAAACCATGTAGCAAGGAATAGGAATGTTATTTACGGTACACATATGTACAGGAAGTAATAACTTGTATGGCAACCGATTCCGTTAGCTTAGAGACTTATTATGACATGAAATATGTTATCTCTCTAACGTTCTTCACTAGACCTTATTGCACTCGTATCTCTGCTTTCATTTTGTTTGATTATTCTGATGGCTTGTGACAATACAATTTATAATATAAGCTCATAAATTTACCATGACTGTAATTCTAGACTTTGATTTAAAGTATTAAGTATTTTGGCACAATTTAAAATAAGTCACATTCCTTGCTGAAAATGCTTATGTTAGACTGGTAAATTTCTTTTTTTGGTTTTTTATTTATAAGTCGAATTATGTTACAACTTTCCAATACACTTACAATTTTCTCCACATTTTATTAGAACCGACATTACCCTTAAATCATAATTCTGGTTTCGGCAAAGAAAATCCTTTATAATCCTTTTAATATTTGTCTTGTAAACACTGTGAAACTATATTTGTGGAAAGCATTTGTAAGATTTTTTACCCAAGCGTTCATACTTAAGTGTTTTCATCCACTTATCTTCATGTGACTCCTTTTGCTCTTTCTGATTTCTGACCGCATCGTCCAGTTCTGATTTCTAGATAATTTTAAATTATTGTATACTGTTGGCCTTATTATTGGAAACATCTCGATATCTCGTGTAAGGTTCTCCAATTGCATAATTGTAAAAAAACAATTGAATTACCGGGTGTATAGGTATAAATTGAGCTTCTTTTTTTGTGAAAATAAAACATAGATGAAAACTAAGCGTAGTTGGTGGAAGCCAGGACTGCATAGGTGGGATAGGAACTCACAGCCTAATGCCCCATCTTTCTGCTCGCACCAGACATACATCGATTTGCAGCCGAAGTTTATGATTGTCCCTGATTATTCATGATTTTTTCCTTTAACTTTTTAAAACTAAATCCATTTTTCATTGCCAGTAAAAATTCGATCGATTTTCTTACATGTTTGAAGCAAAGTTTCTCAGTAGGTTTTTCGGTTTTCCTTCTTTCTGTCGTTCAATTCATGTGGTAACCATTTTCCAAACTTTTAGATCTTTCCCATAGCTTCTAAACGGGCTGAAATAGTTTGAATGTTGCACAATTCAACATTTCTGTCATTTGTTTCTGACTGAAAGTGACATCTTTATCCAATTTTGTTCAGTTGTGCAATTCGAAGTGTATACACATTTTTGGTGGTTTAATACATGTTGTTCCTGAGAGAGCGCGATCACCAAATACTTCGATAAACATTCACTGCAACTCTCTACGAAAATCAAAAATTATGGCCTTTCGCAATAATAATTTTCTGGTACAAAATTCGCCATTTTGAAAAAAATATGATATTGTTTGTTCTCTGATTTAATACTGAATACTATACTGAATACTATTGTACCCAAAGGCGTTCTCTTGCGCGGCATTTAGAACATCATTTTCCCTTCGAATATATTAGTTAAAAAGGCCTATTAAAAAGGCCGGAACAACAAAAGAAAATAATTTATGAGCAGAAGCAGAGCACCTCACTAATATTAATTAGGAATAAAAATTAAAATAATTTTAATATGAATAAAAATTAATTAAAATTATTTTAATTTTATTATTAATTAAAATTATTTTAATTAAAAAAATAAAATAATAAATTATAAAATAATTAAAATTATTAATTAATAATAAAAATTAATTATTTAACTATTTTAATTTTCTTATTAATTAAAATTATTTTATTTATTATTATTATTATTATTTTCATTATTTAATTTTTAATTAATAAATTTATGTAAAAAACATTTTCTTAATAACGCTGTGTTGTTCTTTTATTTATTTTATCGCATTGTTCTTAGTCTAATTTTGCATTTGTTTTGCTACAATGGTTTGTTAAAATGTCTATAAAATGAAATTTAATTAACGAAACGTACTTGTAAACATAAAGATGATAATTTAACGATCTTTATAAAAAAAGTTAAAATCAGACGATTTTTGCTGCGCCAAAACATTTTGTTTAGAGACTAATGTACATACATATGTACATATGTAGATACATATATATATATATGTATGTATAATATATATATATTTCGATTAATAATTTTTATTAGTATTTTGTTAAAGTATTGTATAACACACTTAAAGATAAGTCGTAGTTAAAGAATTAATAATTTATATTGTTTTGCAATAATATGAAGAAAATCATAAAATAAATACAATTTAAGAATTATGAATAAAACTAAAACTAAAACCATTTGCAAATATATTAAAAACAAAGAGATGACTAAACATTTAAGCAAATAAATCTTAATGAAATATTAAAAAAAACATTTTTTGTTGTTTTTCTCAAAAATATTCATTTAAGGTAAGTTTATTATTATTTTCACGTTTTTAACTAAACATACAGTGACTTAAACGGAAAATCGGACATGGCTTCTTATATTAGTTTTATTTTAAGTAAAGTTAAAGTTACTAATTTCTGTACGGAAGGGATTACATAAAGTCGTCAAATCTACAGCTAGTGCTATTAAGTATTAATTACTCAAGTACTTAACTACTTTTTTAATCAATGTGCTAGTGACATCTAAAAATTATAGTTTTGTCCAATTTTCCATGTGAGTTATGGAAATTAGATTAATTAACTTGTTTTCAATTACAATTTTGTGTCTTTTTTCTTATTAATTATTTAAAAGTTAATTTTTTGAATATCGTTAGTATAATTCGCAAAGACGCTGAGTCCACTTTTTTTTTAAAAAATTGAGATTTGAATTCAAAACGGTAACATTATACCAAAATACATATTTTACGACAACAAAATATGTCACTATGTAGTTTAAAGTTGCTGTTATGTTGTGGTTTGCAAAAACGCTAAGTCCACAAAACTACGAAAAATATTAAAAGCGCTTCCTAACTTCACATATATTAATTATTAACTGATTGATTAATTGATCTAGGTCATTTAAGGTAGCCAAGTTTACAAATTTTAAAAACTGAAAAAGCTACAATGTTTTTTGTGTCTCCTGTATAATTTGAAAAAAGGTACTTAACACATTTGTGAATTAGACTAACGATATGAATAATATATATTACCTTAAAAATAACGTATTTTTATTCTTTTAAAGCTTTTAATTTGATCGAATTAAGTTTGTCCGGCCTTTCGTTTGAGTCACTGCATATAAAGTATGTATATTTATATGTATCATGTAGAAAGGCGCTAACTCACATTTTTTTCGAAATTGATTTTTTTTTGTGCTTCCAATGCATTTAATACATATACACCCCGTCACAACTTCTCCTGTAAAGTTTCAAATATGAGAGTTAGGGCCATTTTAAATGAGTCCAACGATATAAAAACATAGCATTTTCAAATTTTAAATTCAACCATTTTCCGTAATTTCGAAGAGCATAATTAATTACGCATTTCAGAAAAAATGTACTTTTATTTGTTGTTATTATTTACACCTGAGGCATCGCTTCAAACCCAGGTCAGAAATCTCCATCAAAACGAAATATAAAAAGGTATTTCTTCGGCGATTTCTGGCAAATACTCTGAGAGTAAATAAAATTGCCAGGAAAAAGCTTCTCAAAAATCTGTGGTTCGGATTGATTTTAAGCTGTCCCACCACTTATGGATAGCATAAACACACATAATATAAGTGGTGTGAGAAGCTAGGTTGTAATCATGAGTGAAGGGCTGTAATGACCAATTATTTATGTAGGTATGTAATATAGGTGGTGTGATAATTTAGGTAGTAACCTTGACCGAGGAGATGTAAGTAATTCTTCTTTTATTTAATCAAATTGACACATAATATATAATTGGCCATTACAACCCTTCAGTCAGGATTACGGCCTAACTTCTCACACCACTTATGTTGTGTGTGTTAATCTTATACATGAGTGACGGGACCTACAGTTTAAAGTCGACTCCGAACGACAGACTTGACTTTTCATGGCAATTTTATTTGCTCTCAGATTTTTTGCCAGAAATCTGCTGAGAGGAAGTCGCCGAAGAAATGTTTTTTTCATATTTCGTTTTTGATGTCTGACCGGGGATCAATCAAATCATATTGACATTACATTTAAATTGATAAACATCTCACGATACTTTACATTGCATAATACAATTCACTGGCAACGCCCTACTAATACTTCACTCAGCATCTTTTAGAATCTTAGGCTTAATTTGGTATTGTTATACTTTTCTTTTTTCTTTATTTAAACGTTCTTTCAAACAATTAGTTTGTCTTGTTCTTTATCTAGAATAATTTTTTTATTTCATTAAAAATTATTATTTTCTTATAGACAAGCATTGGTTATTAACTTATTGGCAAAATTTAAACTTTCGCACAGATCACGAAGTAATTTTTGGAAAATATACGTATCCCTCAGTCGATAATAATACGAACAACAGCTTTGTAAGGACGAGTGGTAAACAATTTTAATGATAACCGTAAACAGCTTTTTCAACTATCAAAATTCAGCGAAAACTCTTTCAAATGCGTAGGAATTATTTTTTTTTACTTTTGGTTGGCTAGATACACTTAATTTCCCAATAATAAAATTTTTTTCCACAAAAATTTTTGTGTAATAGTAACAATTATTTAATATTTTATAGTAAATAATTACAGTGAAATCTGCACTTACGGACACTTGTAATAAGAGGACACTCACCGATAACGGACAAATTTCCTGGTCTCTTAGATTGCAATTTTGGTATTCGGACTCTCTCTTGGCCGAGAGCGGACAGTACTTTTTAATAATTTATTCTTTAATACCTCCCGTCGGACAAAAACCTAAAAATAAAGAATTAAAATACGAATCAAATATTTTTTTAACTTTAGTTGACAATCCTTATTTTTTTGAAAAGCTGTCGTATGCACTTGCATGTGTGCACTTACAAAATGGTAAGGGAAAAGTGAATTTAAAAAATATTAAAGGTCCATCAGTAGCTGTTATCTCCAACATTAAGGAGTTTAATAGCAACTGTTGAACTATTTACCAAAAGTTCCACCCCCTTAAGCGGACAAAACTAGCTCGACTGTTGTTATCCACCTTTGGGAGATTTCACTGTAATTGTAAATTTATTTTTATTAATTAAAACATTAAATTATAAACAAAAAATCAAAAATTGTTTAAGATTGCGATACAAAATTAATATCAAAGATAATGATGCAAATTATTGTCCACTCATAATACATTTCGTTTATGACATTTTGTGGTTAATTTTATAAAAAAAATTTCCCACATCCGTCGCAATTTGAGTTGTTTACCACAATGTGTCGTAAACAACACTGCTTGCTTACCATTTTATTATACTGACACACAGAAACCGGTGATATCTTTAAGAAAATTGTCGAAACTAAGATCGGATTAGCACATTATAGTTAAGCCTTTAGATCATTGTAGTTCACCGTAAGTAGATAGTTTATTGAAAGCATGCCATAAAAAAATTAAAGGCAAAGATTGAAAAAAGAATAGAAATAACCAAAAAGATCCTTGTAAAATCTCTGGTCAGAAAATAAAAACAACACACACAATAGAAATAATATGTATGTAACAACCCTGGTAGGTTGCGGAACCCGAAAGGACAATGAGAACCGTTTAGAAAATAATGTCGTGTTTTTGGGGTCCAGATACCAGAAAAAAATAAATATAAATGTTCAAGTAAATATATAAAGTAAATAAAAAAACTTATGTTAAATTAAACAAATTAAAGTTAAAATAAAAATTAAAAATAAATTATTGAAATAAGAAACCTGAAACAATTAAATTGAGAAAAATAATAAAATATTGGAATATAAAAATCAAAGAAAAAACAAAAACAAACGATAAGGAATACAAAAATAATGAAAAAATATAATAATAAATTAAAATATTGGACACATTAAGAAAAACAAATAACAAAACTTGAGCTCCGTATGACCTATTAAAGTAGGAAACAGTATCTTCATCCAGAAGGACGTCAATTGTAGTTATCCCTTTAATATAAATGTAAGGCATTTTTTGTTAGTTTAGGGCCATTACTACAACTTGCAATTAAAGTTGGGTTTAGTAAAAGGTAACTTTAGTTAAAGTTAGCTAGTCACCTTTGCCATTTTTCGTTATTACAACCTACAGATAAAATAAAGTTAACTTTTTTTTTTTTTTGATAACTAAATTAAATAATTTTTTTTTAAATATTTATATTATATTTGAATATTTATATTATATTTAAGTGGACGATAAACTTATAATAATGAAAAACTAAATTACCTGCCCGTTAAAACCCCATCTTTAGTTAAAGGCAAAATAAAATAATTGCACTAAGTATAGCAAAATATTTGGAACTACCATTTGAAGATTCATAAATTCTCTAAATTCAGTCTACGTTTTTCCTCAGGGAACTGATAAGCGAGAACTCGATACGTTAGAGTACTAAATGACAAATGACAGGATTTCTATTAAAATGGCTATTCTCATTTATCACTTGGGTACGTTCATTCGAGGATTGAAGAGAGACCTTGCCAAATTGATATGCATTTGGATACCAACAACTCGTCCACAGGCACTTTATTTATGTTTAAAATTGTAGAACGAGAATGTCCGTACAGAACGCACGTATCCAAAATGCAAAACAGCCACCGTAAGTATCTTTTCATGCCCCGGCAAATAAGAGGCAAAGAAATATTTTTAGAATATGTATCTAAGGGACTTATTGCCAGGCTTACCCAACTGAGAGAGGCGAGGTTGAGGCAGATTGTATGAAAGAATCTTGTCAACAAATTCCCGAGGAAATAGCGGCCTTCGAAAGTCATGCGGATGGATGGTTTTACGTACACTTTGCGACTTGCATTTTTTAGGTTAACCGACTATTCGTTATCCTATATACGATGTGGAATGGAGGGTGGACTGATTATGAATATTTTAATAGACACTGGTTCTACGAAAAATTAAAAAAAAAGATCGATAGCCGCCGACATCGAAATTATTAAGAATATATTTATACTTTACATTCTTCACAAGTTAGAGTCATTTCAATTCATCTTGGGAAATGAGAGCTTGAAACAGTTAGGACCGAGATGGCTATGTTATGCTTGAGAACGGTATGAAAATTAAAATTCAAAACCAAAAGCGATCGAAATCATATATTAAAATAAGACATAAGCATACGAGACATAAGCAAAAAAAATAAATAATTAGTTAATAATGGGAAATACCCAATTTATTTGCTGAGGCGGAGATGAAAATAACTTATATCACTAGAATAATTGTGCTTTGAACTTTTATTAATATTAATATTAATATTAATATTAATATAATATTAGTATTTGAGCCTAAACATTTAAATATAAAATTTCCAATAATTTACGATCAATTTAGTTCTGATCGTATCGCATATCTTATTTTCTTTTATTCAAATTTTTTCTTCAAGTTAAAACTAAAATAATTTAATCATTTCATGCATGATTAAAACCGGAAACTGAAATATTTACAAAATACTTAACGTAAACTTATTCATAAAAAATACATGTGTATGTATGTACATATGTATGTATGTGTACTCATATATATTAGTTTTTGACTTGAGTTTTCTAAACAGTGTTTAAAACAATTCAATAAAAACAATATGAGAAGTATGACATCATAATTCCTATTAATAAGCTGCATTTTCAACTTGAGAAATATAATGAAAGTTTTATTTGGCATCGAAACTTTAATATTGAAGAGCTTTATTTCTAATTACACTGCAGATTTCTCTCTAACTCTATATTGTTATAAATTGAAGAAAAACGGAATATAAAATATCCTTTGTTTGAAGTTTGGCCAATTAAACTTTTGAAATAATAAAATTATTATCAAAACAAAAAATAAAAATTAAATTAATTTAATTAAATCAAAAGACTTTAAACAATTGGCTTTTTGATTTTTCTTTTTATTTTACCTGAAGAGCTTTTTAGTGAATCATTTACTAAAATTATGTTTTCATTTTTCATCCTTCTGCAAGGTTCTGCTTGTTATTATTTTTGACAATGTTTGAAAATGTTTCTCCTTTTAGTTTTCCTTTTATCGCTCTTTCGTTAATTTTATAAGCTTCGCATTCTTTTTTTTTTTTGTTTATTCCTCGTTGTTTACATTTAAGTGGATGCAATATAAGTATGGATGGGTCCGTGTGTGTGAAAGAGCGTTTATTTTTCACCAGGTTCTTGTTTTTTTTTTTTATTGTGTTTGAATATGTCATTTTCACACAATGCGGCTGAGCTGGCACATGTTAGACAACGAGAAAAATACGAAATGAAAACAAATCACATAAAGCCCCGAAAGCTTTGAAAACGCACGCACAAAAGCTTTACGGCAAATGGGAAATTTTCGGTCAGATTCCGAAAAAGCTTCAAATTTATTTGCAATAAAAATATACCCACAGTGCGTGCTGCATTGTATGAAAAGATACAATATCTTGGTCATTATTTTTCGTTTCAGTTCGGGACGGGTTTGCAAATCAACAACACTTCAAAACGGATAATCAACAAATCGTTGAAAAGAAGAAAAAGAAAAAGAATAGAAATATCAAATCATTATATGTTCTCTGGTGGTGGCAATAGCATATATTATTCAAAATGAAAAAAATCAACTGATTTCTATAATAGATGCAGTAAATTTTTTGAAAATAAATCAGAAGAAATTAAATTAAAACAAAATCAACATACAACTCGAGAAATCTTTTCAGATTTGTGTCAGGTGTAATATTAAAGTGGGAAAACGATATACGAATACAAAAAAAAATAATTAAACAATTACAAACATACATCAAATGGAGTATTAAAAGAAGAAAAATTTATTAAAAAAAAAGAAAAAAGAAAAGAAAAAAATTAAATAAAAAATAAAGTTAATCGAAGTAGAAGAGCTTCGGGCGGTTATGTAAAGTGTGTGAAAAGAACGAACTCCTTTTCTATAAAAGTAGTGAAGGTTTAACGACCAGAAAATCAGTTTTCGTGAACAAACTAATAACAGGGAAAATAAAGAAAAAAAAATTATAAAATTTAAATTAAATATTTTGCAAAGAAAAAAAAAATTAAAATTTCAAAAAAATAAAAAAAAACCTATTGCATATGCATGTCTTGTAAGCAAATAATGGGTTTGCTTCTGTCTTTTTATTGAATGAAATGAAATTTTGTACAATTGTAAAATGCTAAAAATAAAATTTGATTAAAAGAATTTGTGCCAAGGTTTTAATTAAAAATAATAATAAAATAAATAACGACAAAATCGTTTTACAAACAAATTCATCTATA
>QOCX01000224.1:167022-220693 GCA_005959815.1 Sarcophaga bullata
CCTCTCGAAAATCTTAACACATAGAATTTAACGGCAGGTCTTTCGCCAAGTCAGTTGGTCGGTCAATTTGTTGTTTAGTCAGCTATGTTGATTTCCATACTTAACGGCCATTAAACAACAAAAACATGCAGAAACAGGTATTTTGCATTCTGCCTGGTCTTTCATTGTGTATGTGAGAGAGAGAGCAAGTTCTCATTTTAGTTGTTTGTTGGCAACAGTCTTTACTATCGGTAACGTAACGTATGAGTTATTTTTGTTTTGTTTTTATTTATTATTGTTTTGGGACCACGACCAACTGTAAAATGAGGGAAACAGACTCATTCAATGAGAAAAAAATGCTAAAATATTTAGCAATTATTTTGGCGTAATTTTTTTTTTAATTTTTCTTTACAATACAAATTGTTTAATTTGGCTGTTAATCAACAACAAAAAAAGCTTATCCTTGGAGACAAACTTTTACCATAAGCGTCCATAAAGACGTCTGCCTATCTAACATCAGTGCCTTGGACTGCAGCATAATAAGTTCAAGGAAATGGGAAACAATTTTTTAAAAGTAATTATGAATTCAATTAATTAAAAGAAATATTTGAACATTTGCGCTTAATATAATATGAATGTGCTATAGAGGTTATAAACTTCACTTACACGTACATAAATAAAGAGAAGCAAATTGTTAAATGCAAAATATAATCTAAAACGTAAAGTTTATTTAGTTATTAACCATGTATAGTTTTTACGTTTTCTTTGAAAATTTTCGTTTACAAAACTCAAAAATCTGACTGTTCTTTAAAAACTTATTAAAAAAAAAAACTTAAGAAATATCATAAAACTATTGAATCGAATTGCTTATTAACAAAAATCCGCAGTGATAAGTAAATCAAGATAGGAAGGTTAAGAGGAAGAATAGTTTCTTTGGAAATATAATGGCAAAATATTTGCAAAAATTGTTATACACCCTATGTAATGATAAATCTCTTGAATTTTGGAGTGCAGTATCAGAACAAAATTAAATAAATTAACAGAAAATATATTAAAGTAGTGGTGAATACAATAACAGATGTAATTGTTATTATTATTATATTTACTTTTTTGTTGTTTTCTTGCAATGAATTGCAATAATATAATAGTTTTGTTATATTATGACTATTACACGTAACGTTTTATTCATCATGTGGATCAGTTATTAACTTTTCCTTTATAAATACAACACATACAGTCGGCAGCAAAACCCTTAGTATACCAATATGTTTCAGCAATTTCATGAGTTTTATGCCATAACATACATACATAATTGGCCATTACAACCCTTCAGTCAGGATTACGGCCTAGCTTCTCACACCACTGATGTTGTGTTTGTTAATTTTGTACATGAGTGGCGGGACCTACAGTTTAAAGTCTACTCCGAACGACAGATTGTTTGAGAAACTTTTTATGGCAATTTTATTTACTCTCAGAGTTTTTGCCAAACATCTGCTGAGAGGAAGTCGCCGAAGAAATTTTTTTTCATATTTCATTTTTGATGGTGATTCGAACCCTGGCCTTTCGTCTAGTATGCCAACACACTACCTACTAGACTACGGCGACTACATAATTATGCCATAATATGTAAAAATATTTGATGTTTTTTATATTTATTTTATTAAACAACAATAAAAACAAAAATGTTGGTACACTCTAGAAGAACTCTAAGCAAAAATTTCAAAATCAAAGGTCCAATATTATTAAGATGTTATCCTTGTATTTAGTAGGACACCCATTATAGAGATGGTACACCTACTTCTGCAGTTCAAAAATATGCAGTCGTCAAAAACATTTTCCAAACTTTCTTTCGGTGCGTGAAAAATTTATTTTTTTTTTTTGTTTTATAATAAAATGGAAATAGAGTAAAAAAATATGTTGATATGTATATAAAAAACATCAATTATTTTTACATATAAAGCTCATAAAATTGGTAAAATATATTGAGATAGTTAAACTTTTGCTGTCCACTGTATGTATAATCCATTTGATTTTTTTGTGCTCGTATACAGGAATCTATTTAAATAAAAACCAGTTGAATTTCGGATCATTCCGATTCATAACTGGAATGCAAAGAGGGGGGGGGGGGCTCTTATACAGCAAGTTAAAACACTGTTCACGTGTTGAAACAAGTAAAAAGTTTTTCTCATAAAATTGCGAATAACAAATAGAAAACAAACGATCCAAAACGATATTTTTATGTAATTTTAAATTTGATACAACAAATAATACAACTTCCTATAATAAGAACATTTAGTTTGAACATAGTTGGGCAGAGACCCAAAAATTCTTTCAACTTTGGTTGTTTTATCAGTTGAGGAATTATATTTGAATTGAATTTCAGTAACAGCTATAAAAAAATATATTCTATAATCCATTTACGGTCGCTGTGCCAATTTGGGAAAACCTAATTATTAAGGCTGCATAAAAAAAAAACTGTTTACTCTGGTTTTTTTATTTTTGCGTTATTGAGTAGTGGAAAGTGCTTTGAATAAATATTAAATTAAGGAATTTAATTACATTTATTGTTATTGTTGTAATAATCTATTAAACTTCATCAACAATACATATGTAGAGTCAGGTCCACGGTAACCAAAGTTATATTTTGTAATTAGAGCTTATAGTCGTTATTTGTATTCTAATATAAAATTCAATAAACAGCGAAACATTGAAATGTATTTTGACTTGCATACAACAAATGTAAAGGTCTTAGAAGGCATATAGTAATGCTGTGGCAATTTGGATACAATGGCCACAAGTATACTAAAAACAAATTATAAACTAAAGAAATAAAAAGAAATCTACACCTTATAGACAATAACGATGCTGCAAAAATTATTGACAAAATGTTTAAAGTACGGAGATTTCCACGAATATATTTCTATCGACGAATCCATGGCGAAATATTACAGTCGCCATTCAGCAAAACAGTATATTCGAGGCAGACCTATTCTGTTTGGTTATAAAAACTGGTAGAAGCAAGTTCCTCTCTCAACTACATTTGTTACTCCTTAACTACATTTGTTTTTGAGCCATTGGGTTCTAGCATTGTGAAAATGCTGTTACAAAAATTGACCATGAATCCTGCACCACAAAACCACAAAACCTTTTTTGAATCTTTTTTTTACAAATTTTGAGTTACTCAATAATTTGCGTAATTTAGGTTACCGTGCCATAATAACAATCCGAGAAAACCGCACTAAAAATGTTCTCTGCCAAATTCAAAAGAGATGATGAAAAAATCAAGAGTCGACTTCAATTATAGATTTGATAAAAAATAATGAATTATTACTGGTCCACTGGAAGGATAACAGTATTTGCACAATGGCGACCAATTATGATTCTTATGAACCAGTAAGAAAAGCTAAAGGATGGTTTTTCGAAAAAAAAAAAAAAAGAAAAAAGTTGATATGCAAATACCTCACTTGTTCCAAACTTACAATAAAAACATGGGCGAAGTTGATGAAATGGACCAATCTATATCTTTGTACAGAATTAGCATTCATAGCAAAAAAGGGTGATGGTGTTTATTTACGTACATGGTTGATATTGTCATATCAAATGCGCGGCGCCTACATGAATGCTGTAAAGAAAATGCAGTGGATCAATTACAATTTCGTCGATCTATAGCTAGGTTTTATCTCAAACAGTCATCCAAAAGACATTCTGCTCGGTCTTCGTCATCAAATGTTGAAGGTCTACATCTAAACGGTGCTGATCACGTTCCAGAAAAGCTTCCTAAGCGTATCATCGGGCACAATAGAAGCCGCTGGAGTTGCAAAAAATGCAAAAAAAACACTCTGCGCTGACAAAACTTGTTTTGAAAAATATCACTCATAAGTGGCCATTGTACCAATTTGGGTACACCCCTCTAATGTCCTGATTTACAATTTTTTTTTTAATTTTTTTGTTATGTTTCTTTTTTTTTTGTATTGTTAAAAATGAATATGCATTGAAATTCCAAAAATTTAAATTTTACTTTTTGATTGGCTGTAAATGGGTTAAATATGTATATTCTTATACAAATTACCTTGATTTTCTATATGTTCATATGAATTTGGTAATTTTGCAATGAGATATTTTTAGTAACAATAAACTTGAGATCAACTGTAAGATCAACTGGAAATAAGGTAGTGCGTTGGCTTACTAGACAATATATTCGAGTTCAAACCACTAATATCTTATAAGAAAAACATATCCTTTCACGACCTCTTTTTCAGCAGCCTTTGTTGGATTATTTCATCCTATATTTGCAGTTTTTATATTTTAATTTCAAAAATAATGAATTCCTTAAATAATCTACTAATGACTTAAGTTAAGTTAATTTTAAGATCAATAACCATTTAGATTTTAGTAAATAGACAAATAGATAAGCAATGGAGTTGCTGAATGGAAGTACACAATTAGGATAAGATATATGAGAATCTCGAATTAAGGAAATATTTTAAAATAAAGAAGGTAGTTGTAAAACGTATTCCTAATCGTGTGGTAAAATTTATTCGTAATTGATTTGGTCTTCGTAACTACAATGTCTGCCTGCAATGTTAAGAATTAAATTTTATTTCAAAATAAATAAAATTATAATATTAAAATAAAATAAAAAAAAAATAAATGTTCATAGAAAACAGGAATAAAAGCAAAAACTAAAGAGAGAGAGAAAGAGTATAAAAAGATTCACAAAAATAATGCGAAAATATAAATTTCAACATGAACATTATAAACGTAATGGATGGTCAAGAACGAAAACAAAAAAAAAAAATTACAAAAGCAACAAAAAACAAAACAAACAATAAAAAAAAAACAAGGGAAAAGTGTAAATATTTTACCAAAAAGAAAGAAAAAAAACCATCGCACTTCTAAACGCAAAACTACAGGGAAACAAACAAGCGTATATATTTGTACATGCCTTTGTACAAAATTTATTCTAACAACTGAAAGCAAAGAAAAACAAGCATTTATTTAACTACATACATACATATGTACATTTTCGTTTTATTTTTTTTTTATTTTGTTGGCAAATATTTTGTCATCAATTTTACGCACCTGCCCTTACCAAATCCCCTCACAAGATCACCCACCAACGCTTCTATACTGGCGAGCTATATTTGGCCTATATTCGCTCACTAACAAATATTTCTATTAAATATTGCATACCAAAAGCAGCCACTTGTCGTTGTTGTCATCTTTAATGTCATTAGAATCGGTTGGGGCAAATAAAAAATATCTTTCAATATTTTTCTAGACAACGATTGTTTATTTTCTTGTTATTATTTTCGGTTTTCTTTTTTTTAAGAAAAAAATTCAGAATTTATTCAATGGACGATAGAGCAAAAGGGGAAACTCTTAAAATTATACTTCAATACCTCGTCATTTAAATTTTATTTTATTTCTTTTTCGTTTATCTTTTGTTCTATTGTCTATTCTCTTATTCTCGTGTTGTGGTCGTGATAATTTTGTATTTCAAATACAAAATTTATTGTCACAAATGATGGCAGCAACACTAACAACAACAAGAATTCGTAACAACAAAACCAAAACTAAGAAAAATTTATTCAATTTAATATATTATGAGCCAAAGGTTTTTATCGGATACAAAATTGGATACCATTCATGGATAGCATGCATACATATATGTGCATACATATGTTTAGACATGTATGTACAAGAAGGAGAACGATTGTATTAAACCATTTATTATGTTGCATATTCTTTAAAATGAAATGCATAACTATACAATGAATTGTCTTAAATATTGTTATTGTTGGACACACTTACAAATACACATCAATATGCTTAGTAATGATTGGAAGACATGTAGGCAAAGTACACTCTCGTCTGCACTTGTACAAACAAATAAACGTTTCCCATTATCATTCTAACAGCACTTGATCCATACGGGTTTGAGTCAAAATTGTAAATTCCCAAATACAGTGGGAACTAGATGAGTTAGTTTATGAGTAATGCATTTTATCAGTAGGCTCTGCTTGTGTTGCTTGCTTCTTGGTTATTAAAGTAATGGCGGGTTGAACTTTTTGTATGAGCTTCAATTTTAGCAAAGATACGAGCACATCTCCAGCCATTTTTCTTGGCAGAGGCGTCGCATTAACTTAGAATACTACCTACAATAAATAAATTGTCATTAGGCAAGTACTTACTTACTTAATTGGCCATAACAACCCGATTAACGGATTTCGGCCTGCCGCAATACATCCTTTCAGGCGCCTCTGCTTCTTGCGCGCCTACGCCAGTTGGTCACACCAATCGTTAACAGGGCTTCCTCGATTTGGTCCTTCCAACGGATACAAGGTCGTCCTCTTTGCCGACTTCCGCAGATCCCCACATCAAATACCCGTCTCGCCGGAGCATTATCCTCCATTCGAACGACATGGCCGAGCCAGCGCAGCCGCTGGATATTAATACTCTGCACAACGTCCATGTCATTGAGGAGCTCATACAGCTCACTGTTGTATCGGATGAGGAAATCTTCGTCAACTCGCACTGGACCGTAGATCTTACGTATGACTTTTCTCTCGAATACTCTCAATGCTGCTGCATCGGTGCTTAATAAGGTCCATGCCTCTGCGCCATAAAGAAGCACGGGTAGGATGAGCGTCTTGTAGAGTATTAGTTTCGTCGCACGACAGAGGTCTCTGTTACTCAATTACCTATTGAGACCATAGTAGCACCTGTTGGCAAGAGTGATCCTGCGCTTAACCTCCAGACTGACATCATTTTTGGTGGTAACGGCGGATTCAAGACAGATGAATTCCTTGACTACATCAAATGTATAGTTATCGACCGTAATCTGAGAATCAGTACGCTGTACTTCTCTACTTATCGATAACATATACTTTGTTTTGCCCTCATTTACTGCCAGACCCATCTTCGCAGATGCCTTACTCCATAAGGCAAGTAATTACTACAAATTATACTCACTTACTTAATTCGACATTACAATCCTTACGACTTAGCTTTGTGTGTGTTAATTTTATTTTATGTTATGGCGGGAGACACAGTTTAAAGTCGATTCGCAATGACAGTTTATTGAGAAACTTTTCAATTTTATTTATTCTCAGAGTTTTTGCTAGAAATCTGCTGAGTTGCCGAAGAAATATTTTTTTTGTTTTGTCGGATATGTCTGACCTAGGGTTTGAACTGTGACCTCATGTCTAATACACCAACACTTTAGCTACTAGACTACGGCGATTACAAATTATGTTTTGCTTAATTTAAGGATTAAAAAGAAAAATTAAAGATTTCCGTGGTAATCAAAGCTTATATTAAAATTGATTTTTATTGGTAACGATAAAATGCTAATTGATAATAGTACAACTGGCGAAACAAACACGCATAAATCTGTTGATAAGGCAAAGAATCAAGAAGATACAGTGCGTTATCCAACCGAATTTTGAAATGTCAAAGTCAAAAATACCATTTTTTCTAATGTTTTCCAAAAATGTGCCCCATTTGATTAGTTTTCAAAAGCTATTGAGAAATTTTAAGATTAGGACTGATCAGGTTAGTAACATAAATTTTGATAGTCCCTTTATATTTACATGCTCAACTATATGCTGTTGGATAGTCGACACCATTGTTAATTTTTTGTATGACTGGCAACACACTAGGAACCTTATTTACCGCCATGCACTTGCTTTTTTTGATTTTTTAATTTTAAAAAATTTTTGTGTGTTTTTTTGCATTTTTTTTATCATAAAAAACATAAACATGTTTTATTGTATGGTCCAACCAGAACGAAACAATCAATCCCAATCCTTCCAATATTATGGAAATGATTTTTAATCCAATTATGTTCAAATGTTTTTAATTTGAAGTAACAATTTATTAATTTAGATCATGTTTGATATAATACTTCTGGTATATATACACATAACATACATGCCCTTCAGTCAGGATTACAGCCTGGCTTCTCACACCACTTATGTTGTGTGTGTTAATTTTATACATGAGTGGCGGGACCTACAGTTTTAAAATCGACTCCGAACGACAGATTTTTGAGAAACTTTTCTTGGCAATTTTATTTACTCTCAGAAGATTTTGCCAGAAATCTGCTGAGAGGAAGCCGACGAAAAAATATTTTTTTTATATTTCGTTTTTGATGTCTGACCGGGTATGATGATGATTGATGTCTGATTGTGGTATATATGCAGGTAATATTATAAAATATTCAATAAAAAGTGATTATTTTAAAGTATTGTACTTTGATAGCGATCGTCTTAGTATCGATAGATCTAATATCGATACAATTCGGCCTAGGGTCGATATGTATAATGATTGATGTTGAAAATAACTAAGTATTATTCGCGATGCATACTTTCTGAAATCTTTACTGCATTGAAAAATGTGCATCGAATTTTTCATATGTATGTATTTACGTAGTCATAAGAACATAAAAAAAATGTAGGCATTTTCAATTTTGTTTAGAAGATGGAAAATTTGATTGGGTATCGTCAAAAATTTCAATACTTGGGGAGGAGATTTTATTGTATAAATTTTCGTAGAGGTATTTGACATCATTAGCAGATAACAACAACTACAGTATACCAATATGCATTCATAATTTATTCTGCTATAAATTTAAACAAACTTGTCAAATGAAATAAAAAAAATTGTGTGTATCTACAGATTTAAATTCGAAAGCAAGAATAGATAAATGCATACGTATTATGAAGAATCAATTCTATATACACACAATTTTATTTAATATCACATATACATATGTATATTGTATATGTATTCATATTCTTATTTTTGTTGTTACTGTTAAATAAAAAGTAATTTAAAAATATTAATGAATGATAATGCTTCTTAGCTATTAGACGTGAGCTCATGGTTCACCCCAGGTCAGACATCTCCAACATAAACGAAATACAAAAATATTTTGTAGGCGACTTTCTCCCAGCAGATTTCTTGAGAAAACTAGGGAAGTAAATAAAATTCCCATGAAAAAGTTTCTCAAAAATCTGGCGGACCTACAGTCATGTATGAAACTAATGCAAACAACATAATTAATGTGAGAAGATAGGTCGCAATCCTAATTAAAGTGTTGTAATGACCAATTACGTATGTATGGATACGAAAATTACTTACTTAGACACTTTTGTTGAAATTTTCAATTTATGTACCTATGTGCACACGTATTTATTCAAACGTGCTAAGAAAGTAATTTTAAGCCAATTAATAGAGGATAATTAAGTGCCAAATAAAATTTAACAAATAATATTAAATGAGATGAAAGATGAAAGATATTGAAAACGAAAAATTAATATTTTTAATGATAACACTGTGCAATAGTGAAAATACATTCGAGTAACATAGTATAACTTGTACATTTAGTTGAACAGATCTCAAATATTCTCAAACCCTCTAAACTTGTATTAATTGACAAAATTTTTTTTTTATTTTTGCACACAAATTTATTGATTACTTAAACATTTTTGACCCGATTTTGAAAATTCAAATTGGAGTAATTTAAGCTCAAATAATTAAAGTTTTGATCTGGTAAACTTGCAAAAAGTGCTTAATTTTCTTATGTTTTCAAGCTTAACCAATCCAAATTGCAAAATTAAATTAAAAATATCGAATAAAAGTTCTATCTCTCCCCTTCCCAAAAAACTATACATAACATACATACATACATACATACATACATACAGTCAGGATTACGGCCTAGCGTCTTACGCCACTTATGTTGTGTGTGTTAATATTTATACATGAGTGGCTGAACCTATAGATTAAAGTCGACTCCGAACGACAGATTTTTGAGAAACTTTTCATGGCAATTTTATTTACTCTCCGAGTTTTTGCCAGAAATCTGCTCAGAGGAAGTCGCCGAAGAAATATGTTTTATATTTCGTTTCTGATGTCTGACCGGGGATTCGAACCCTGGCCTTTCATCTAATAAGCCAATACACTTCCTACTAGACCACGGCAACTTCAAAAAACTATAAATTCCGAAAATGATTTAAAAAATGTTTGAGTTAAACAATGAATTTGAGTAAAACGTAAACAAAAAATTAAACAATTTTGGAGGCTTCAAGATATATAAAAAAAATATTGACTTGTACTCAAGTAAATGTACAAGTTAGTTCGGTGCAATTAATTTTTTACTTTTTGCCACATTATATAGCATTTTTTGGTAAATAAAACTAGTAATGTATGCGAGTATGTATATATTTACGTAAATATTATGTGTACATATTTTCTTGACTGATTAAATAGGATTACCAGAGAATTAACAAAATTGCTTATGTACGCATATAATAATTGTTTTTGCGATTCTTCTTTCTTAGGTAATCAATTTGAACACAAATATTAGAATCCTTTTTAATAAAGACACCATCGCTTTAAAGAAATTATTGTGGCATATTGCCAGCATAAAATTCACATTTTTCTCACATTAGAATAATTACATCTAGTAAATAGTAATAAAATGTTTAAGGAATAGAATTTGGTCTGAGAGGTGTGGACAATGGGCAAGATTGTTGGAGTAACATAACGAAATATTTCAAAGATGCTAAAATCTGGAGGAGATTAACTATTGTACTAGTTTAGAGTTATATATCGAATTACAGGCAAAATATATGCCACAGATTATACAACATTCCTGCAGACGCAGACATACGAATATATTTTTGACTTGCATCAAGGACAAAAGGATATTGTTACGTTTTTACCTTTTAAAAATGTTTGAAATATGAGCTCGTAGATTGCAAATAAAAATCAAAATAAATTTTTGTTTAATTCTAATTAAATTCTTTATTATTGGCACAATTTCGTGTGACACTGTTCACAACTGATTTTAACAACAACAATTGCTTTATTTGTTATTCCTTTGCTTATGCGCGCTTTGCGATAAACAATAACAATTACTACACAATTGTTCTGTAGATCTTTGTAACGGAGATCGTCGAACCACGATTGGTTTACTTCACGCGCAACGCGTCTTCACACAAGACTGACTGAACTTCTACTCCGACTTTACATGCTTTGCCTTGCCTTTTATATCGCGACGGAAACAGTCTGATGAATGTTCTCGTAGGCCTTCAAGAGATTTCTTCTTTGTTGTTTTTGTATCTTGTTTACGTTCATTCCTTCAGCGTTGTTGTTGTTTGTTATCTACTTGTTTATTCCTTTTTCGTTATATTCATATTCGTCATATTCATGTTTATTTGTTAATCAGGCAAACAAGCCCGTTGTTTTTTGTATTTGTAGCTTTTGTTTAACATTTTAGTGTTAAAGAATGTTACACCATTTCCATTTTCGTAACTGTATTAAGCCCGTGGGGACTTTGATAGACAAATAACATCTTTACATTAGCAGCCGTATAATTGGGTTCATTGACATGTTGGTCGTAATAAATATCACGAATTCAGAATTCTTCCGAACTTTTGGTGAATTTCTTTTTTAGAATGTTTAAATACTCGCTCAAATTCATTGTTCCTCAATAAACTCCAAACTGTCGGTGTCGGAATATATTATATTAGCACTACCATGTTTAACCATTTCATAAGATCGAGATCTTTATTTATTTTTCCATTCTAAAGTACATCCGTACGAGTTAAAGTGATACAAATCTTATTTGATATGATTTAGTTATTATTTAATTTAAACTTAATCAGAATATGACAAATATCGTAAACGGAGTCGTTGTTCTTGACTAATGCTAGCTTAAATACAACAATAACTAATAATAATTACAATAACAATAATAATAACAATAATAATTACACTGAAAAACATAAAGAGATTTTAAAATGTTCACAAGTGTTGTTGTGATAATACCAACTTTTCCCTTATGTTTCAGTACTGTTCTTAGCCTAACTATAATATTGAAGTCCACTGTTCTGATTCTGCAAAATCCAAAGAATATAAGATCACAGTTAAAGTGGGTGAAATGATTGTCAATATTTTTTCTGAACGTATGGTACAATAACAACAAAAAGGCTGACGTTTAAATCAAAACTGATTTTAATTTTAAAGAATGATTTAAAGAAAAAACAAAACGAATCTCGTTACTAATCGTCAATTTAAAACGGATGAGTATGAGCATTTGCAACACTTAACAAAAAGCAGCAACAATCGCTATTACTACTGCAGCAATACGATTTTTCTCTTTTAGATATTCTTTACATTCATACGCACACAAACACACATACGACAGGTGCAATTACCCTCTATATACGCATAAAAAACGAATTTTAATCAACAACTCTTGTATGTTACTTTAACGGAATTGTAAATTGCAGATTTATTTACTTGCGAAATTGCTCTCGCAAGTAGAAGTGTCATCAGTGTGTAGACGTGTTACAAGGCACGAGGCATATACGTATGTATGGTGCATGCCCATGGCTGTGTGTATGGGACTGAAACAATTTTAAAAGAGGAAAGAAAGAAATCCTGAGGCAATTTGGACATACAATTTCGCTCAAAGGCTCTTTGGCACAACGACTCAATTGCAGCAATTGTACAACAGCAGCAACAATAGCTATAAAAAAATAACAATAGTGACGACAACAACGAAGACTATTATAACAATACAACACCCTCGCCGATGCTTTAACAGTTGAAGAATTTCGCTAATTAGGTAAGTGATTCTTACTGCATTAGTTTCAATTTTTAAAACAAAAATACAACAAAAGAAATAGGTTTTCAAATATGGTATATAAGGATACCATATATTAAACAGAAACGTTAACGTAGTAATGGTTCATGCCAGTTTACGATTAAAGTAAACTCAAAATATAACATGACAAGGTAAACGAATATCGAATTATCTTAGCAGACTCGATCTAACAAATTTTATCAAAGAAAGAAAAACTTGCTAAAATCAACAATATAAACATGAATTTTATTTCCTTAATTGTTCATCACAAAACTTTTGACAGGATTACGAACTAGCTTCTACTCGCCACTCAGGACTTACAGTTTAATGCTGGCTCCGAACAACAGTTTTGTGAGAAACTTTACTTGGCAATTTTATTTACTTTCTAAGGATAAGCCGCCGAAGAAACATTTTTTCGTATTTCCTTTTGTTAGAGATGTCTGAACTGTGATTTGAACTGTGGCCTCGACTTTAGGCCTGACTACAATTCAGTTCTGTTCATGTCGGCGAATACACGCAATCATATTTACCAAAAGGAATTATGCTCATTATTTGTGTACAATAACAGCAAACATCAAGTTGTACTTGGTGTCGCTTACGTGTATTTATAAGAGCATAATAGAATAATTGGCCGTGATGTGACGTTTATAATAAATGATGGTGAACTACACAGTTGCAACGAACGTAAGATTTAATAAAGATAAGCTTAGGTTTGCTTATTTACTGTATCTAGTATTTAAATAAAAAAAAAAACACAATTAGCCTCTCAGCAGTCCAAATGACCTATGCATTTGATAGGCTTTACGTTGAATTTTCCATTTTTATAATCAAATTATATCTAGGCTTTAATCTGTTAACGTCCACTTATACTATATCTAAGCTTTTTCTTTGATAATATTAATTACAGAGGTTTGTATTTTGATCTGTCATCCATATGATAGTGGCTGTTTTGGCTACACTATTAGAGATGTAGTAAGGTGTTCCAAATTTTTCTCTATTTTCCCAGAAATTTGTGTGGTGTAGTCAGGAACTAGCTTTTGCGCTTCTGGCGTTTTTTCTCTTTGCATTTTTTCTATCATGTCGGCATTAGCACGAATGAAACACGGTACGTATAATACTCATTCATTCTTTTTAAGATTAAGACTAATTCAGAGTAAAATTCCATTGTGGATATTTATTGGACATATGTAATGTGAAGTCGCCGTATTCTAGTAGGTAGTGTGTTGGCTTGTCCGACGTGAGGCCACGGTCCAAACACCATTTCCAACAAAACAAAATGCGAAAAAATATTTCTTCTGTGACTTCCTCTCAGCAGATTTCTGGCAAAAACTCTGAGAATAAATAAAATTGCCATGAAAAGTTTCTTAAAGATCTGTCGTTTCAGGTCAAATTTACACTGTAGGGCACACCACTCATATATATGAGTACAAAAATAACACACATAATGATATGATAACCTAGGTCGTAATCCTTACTGAAATATTGCTTATTAGTCAGTTCAGATGAATTTTTATTTACAATTCTTTGTTACTCACATTGCCCACTGTCTTGATAATTTTGAACGAAGAACGTTTCAAAAATTTGACAATGAAGCACTATTTTGTATTGTTTGTGTTGCGGTGGGACTTTTTCAAGTATTTGCCGGATGTTTTCAAAATTATACTTTCATTTTTCTTCTGCGTGTAATTAAAAAGAAATTATATTTAATTGAGAATACGTATGTACTTCAGAGAAACACCTAAAATAGTCTCATTATTAAAGAAAAAAAAACTGCTGTGACTGATTTAATTGTGCAAGTTTTTTTTTTAAGACTTCTTTTTAAGAACAGAAAACTTTTTCTGATCTAGTTAAACAGAATATAGTAACACAAACAACAAAAGCAAAACAATAAAAAGCATATTAAAAGTTCTGAAAACTTATTTTAAGAAACACTAAGACTTGAAACTTTTCCAAATGTGAGAATAAATTTAAGTTTTGTTTTTTAATTTACAAATTAATGCACAATTTCATGTATAAATATTGTTATTTTCTTTTATTTTTGTTGTTTTTTTTTTGTTTTTCTTTTGAAAAAAAAAACAAAACTTTATGATCTCATGAATAAAGTTTTCAAGCAAAACGCATTCACAATGTAATATTTAATGCACGATTACGCCCAAGTACAAAAGAATGATATTTTTATGCAAACAAAAAGAAAAAATGATAAAAGAATGGGAAAAATAGTAGAAAAATATATTTTAGAAATATATTATGATTTATAGTTCAAATAACAATTATTTTATTAATCAGTACAGAAAGAAATACGAATAAAAAATATTTTTCAAACAATAATAATAATTTTCATAAGCAGCTGCTTAACATTTACTCGTAAATATATTAATATATCCTGATTTATTCTTTTTGCGCAGTTTAAGCAGTTAGGAAAAAAAAATAAAAAAAAATTTAATCTACAATAGAATTCCGTTTTTCTAATTTAGGTGTTCAGTTTAGTGCACACTAAGAAAATATTCCAAAATGTTTTTAATGACATAATAATTGTTGAATTGTTGAATTGTTGTTAAAATACAAGTGAATTAATTAATTTAAACTTTAAGTTCTTAATGCTTGAAAGTTTTTGTTTTTATTTTTAAATTTAAACGAAACTCTAACCAATAGAACCAATAAGAACCCAAACCCAAACAAATATCTTTACATTTTAGTTAACGCATTACAAATTCCATTTCAGAATAAGTCGAGCGATCATATAGATGGCGACAGTGGTTATAAAAATAAATCTGTGCAATTTTAGGGTACCACATTGTACGGTGTTTACTTTTATTTTTCAACGATTTTATTAACATTAATAAAATGTTAGCCACCAGTAATGTTAGCAGTCAATAGCGGTGAATGACCTCAATTCCAGCAATATTAAATACAACTCACAACTACTCATGTGGAGCCTGAACCATCGCTTGTAAATATTAAATATTGTTTGGCAGAATTTAAATTTCAAAAATAAAGACAAAGATAAAGACAATCGTCAAGATGAGCAACGTAGTGTGTGAGTGTCCATGCCAGATACAAGTATAAAAACCTAAAAATAAATGATATTGAATTATAGTCAATTAAAGAGTCATGAACTAGCATTTCAAATAATGCCAATGACGCATGTTACTTTTATACTTCATGGAAATTCCTCAAAATTTTCCCAGGTAAGATTGTTGGAATTTCAGGAAATTTTTTTGTGTACAAATGATGCAACATTGGTTAAATTTTATTTAATTTCGACGACAACTGATCAGTTGTTGTTTCTTGTAAATTTATAAAGCGTAATTTTGCTAAACGTAGAATGTTTTAAGGCTGCTGTATAAATGGTGGACCATTTATAAATTTAAATTTAAAAATGCAATAGAATCAAAACGGTTTTTTTGTTCTGAAGTACAATTCTGCCTGTTAGAAATGGAATATTATTTCATGCATATGGCCGCGGCTGGCCTCACTGTACCACATTTGATTGGATCAATTTTCGTGCACTCTTTCTAGTGTATGGGGTCGTATCTAAGCAATAGCATTGCAAATACTAGCCTGCAACTGCTCTGGTTGTCTCTTGTTTGTCGACATAACACTTTTCTATAATGACAGTCCACAGAAAATAGTCCAACGGTGTCAAATCGCAGCTTCTTGGCGGCCAACTAACATCACTATTTCGACAAATTAAAAGTTTGACAAAAGAAATCGATTGTGCCATCCTGTTGAAATCAAACGTTGTTCACATCAATGCCATGAAATGGGGATAATAAAAATCGTTTATCCTGGTGAGATATGTGTCTCCAATGACTGTAACGGCTGCCTTTATCTTTGTCTTTGTTTTTGAAATAAATTTCGAATAAATCCCAACGTTGTACAAGCGTAATCCCATTCATTACGTTCAGTGGAGATAACATACTGAATTTTGGACAGAATAAAGTGACAAAAGTATTGACAAATTCCAAATAACTGATTGTTCAAATTCAAACTGATAGACAAAATCTTACGATAGATTTGATTAAATTTATAAAAATAAAAAAATTAAAGGGGATAAAATTAATTCTGATTTGTAGGACTGTTTTAAAAAAAAAGCGTTCGATACTGCAGTTTGTTCGTTGTGTTATAAAGCATTAATAGTTAGGGAAGAACAATAAATGACCTAAAGTCTCGTAAGAGCTCAATGGGAGTATTTACAAAATATGAAATGGGTTTTCTTAAATTTTTTTTCACAGCGTGAACTTCTATTTTGAAGTCGCCATAGTCTAGTAGGTAGTGTGTTGACTTATTAGACGAAAGGCCAGACATCCAAAACGAGACATGAAAAAACTATTTCTTCGGCGGCTTCCTACTCTGAGAGTAAATAAAAGTGCCATGAAAAGTTTCTCAAAAATCTGTCGTTCGGAGTCGACTTTACACTGTAGGTCCCGTCACTCATGTATAAAATTAACACACACAACATTAGTGGTGTAAGAAGCTAGGTTGTAATGACCAATTATGTATGTATGTAATCTCTCATGATCTGTAAATATTTATTGATCAGCATTTAGTTATAGTTCGATATTTAATTGAAATTTCAATGCGTGTATATGCAATGGCTCAAACATATAATTGGACTCTAGGTATGAGATTTTCAAATGCCGATTTTTTCACCTCACATCATACTTATCATTTTTTTTTTTATTAAAGAAGCTAGGCCGTAATACTGACTGAAGAGTTGTAATAACCAATTATGTATGTAATGAACTTCTATTTTTATTTTAACATAATAAAATTTTAAAATTAAAAAAAACAATACAAAACCACAAAATGAAATTTGTTTTTGTGATAAAATAAGATTAAGGGTTTAGATGTCAACAATTTTCTCACATTGTCACTTTGTTGTCTTTATTATTTTTCACATCACTGTATTGTACATACGTAAAGAATCAAAATGTATGTTTAATAACTACTTCCAATGAAATTTGACTGAAATGTTCTTCTGTTTATGTTTATGGTGAATAATTTTGTTGCTTATTCATACCAGTTTTCTACAAACAGGATTTAAATAGAAATAATTGCCAAAATAATTAAACTTTGAACCCTAAAGTACATTGACAACATTCTACGAATTATTACTGTACAATTACGGTATCAATAAATCCAATTTTTTTTAATATTTATTATCATCATCATACAAGACATATTAGCACGTCTCCTCACTTACCAGCCATACATATAATCGATGAGCAACTAAAGGTTTTTTTCATATGGTTTTGATATCATTCATCATCCAATTATTACGGATCATATATTTTCATTACATTCCTGTTTATAAGTACGATTCTTCACTCAGGTGTGTATTTATTTAAAAATAGTTTTGAAATGAAACCATACATATGATCTGTGAACAATGGCCCACAATTCATTTCATTTCATTTTGTTTTCAGAATATGAGATAAATTCTTGTGTTGCACTCACTCACTCATTATAACGACTAATGACTATGGATAAAAATATTCAACAACGTATGTATGCACGTATGTATGTATGTATGTCTGCATGTACCATATGTATGTTTGAATAACGTAATGATATAATGTGCATACTATATGTACATATAACATATGTATGTATGTATGTCTACGATTACATTTGCATGAGATCTCTTGAGTGTATAAATTTGAAAGGAAATCGGTATTAAAGAAAAGAGGAAAAAATGAGGAAAATGAAAAATGAAAAAGGAAAAAAAAACAAAAGAACATCACTTTACCATCATTCATTCATTCATTCATTGCTTCACAATGGTTGTTTACGGATTTGGTCTTATGAAATTTAACGATAACATTTATAATGCTAGAATATGTTGTTTGTCGCTTTGTCACACTATATGCCTGTTGAGGTTTCACTTAGCGAACAAGATGTCATATGCCAAGGAAATACTTTTTAAAAGTACTACGCAGAAACTAGAGTTTTTTTTTTGGAATACTTTTTGCGTAATCTCTGACAGTTGAGAGCAAGTAAAACATTCAACATTCACTATAAAATTTCATAAACTGTTTGTGTTGCAAATATTTTTTTTTATTTTTCTTATGTACACACATTACTTCACAAGCAACACGTAATGAAACCATACGCGTAGTATAAATGTGGTACACGAAAGTCTCCCAAGAAAATATTGTTTAAACGGTTTTTGAAAAAAATCAGCACCTTTTCCTACTAGACACCCTCTGATACGTGCTACAACGTAAATACATCAAGATTTCCAACCAGGTTCCCTCAGTTTTTGCCGATGTGCGTACAATATCTTTTCTGTTGATCGATTCAGGCCATTTTAATTCAATTGATTTCTTCAATCTCTATGATCTTTTTTGTACATTGCTGCCATATATGATCAACTTTTCATTAGTCGCAATCATTCGCATCAGGAGAAGTTCGATTTCATTCCGTTTCAATAGTGACTTTCAAATAGAAATACCGTCTTTTGAATTTTTTTTAAATTTAATTAATGTGGCACCTAACAATCCTTAACTATTCAGTGATGAATGCACAGTTCCTGATTTCGTCAACTTCGCTAGTTTTCTCTGGTCAATCAGAGAAAACTACATTTCTTATATGTGTTAAGTTATCTTATCGGCATCCCGTAGGATTTGAAAATTGTATCATTAGTTTGCCGTTACCATTCTATAATTGAAAATCAAAAGAACGATTATGTTTCACATTTTCACTAATTTCTTATCGTAGATAATACATCACAGTATAAAGTGATAAAAGTACTGACGCCTACCGTGGCTTACCTTTCAAAATATGATGGAGACTTCAAAAAAGCTCTGAGAATAAATAATTAACATGAAAACCTTCGCTAATGTGTCATTGCAAAGCGACGTTAACCTTTAGGTCCCACCAATCGCTGATATAATTAACATAGGTGGCTTTGGATGTTAGGCAGTAAGCATGACCATAGCCAATGCATAGTCATAGCCAATGCAAGTAATGAGTTCTAAACAAAAGTGTCTTCCGAACATTGACAGTTGATAACGGCCATCTATTTGAGCTCACATCTGTCAAATAAGTTATCATTTATTCAGCTTATTTGGTCAAATTCCCATGGACCACCATATGAACACATTAATTTGTCAAATTTGGGAGCGATACCAAGCCACAAGAAATCGAAGAGCGTCCAGTGCATCCTGAAAAAGTCACTTTTTGATGTAGATTTTGGGCCACCGATAGACTGTGATTTAACGTTGTTCTCTTAGCCAGCATAACGGTTAATTTCATCCTGATTTATATGCCAATTTTATGGAACTTTTGACATATCGCGCTCCATCCAGAAAAGCCATGGCGGATATTTGAACGAATGCAATATTTTTCTGATATACACGTACACGTACATTGTTTTTTGTACATTTAAAGATAAGCATCGCTCAAAAAGTAGCTTATATTATCAGAGGTATTGCATTTTAGAGCCATTTGCTGGCAATTTATAGCTGCACGTTTTTAAATTTCAATATATTTTTATATTATCAATTGTTATTCCAAGGTCTACATTAGGTATGTACATCATGATTCAATAAATCAAATTTTTTTTAACATTTCTTAAAACATTTTAAATGTTTTTACAGTTGAAAATACTACCTCTTGTAATGGCTCAGGACGACACATTAAATTTAAGTGATCAAACATGTTTTCAATTATTTAAGTTCTTCAAATGATCTTCTCTAAAGTTTTGGTAAACAGTTTAAAAGTAACCTAATTCCGGGTCAAGATCTACACCAAATGTTACGCGATCTTATCTGTATTTAAAGCGTAACCGAAACATACGAAAACGGTTTTAATTGCCCCAAGGTTTGCTAAATCTTATCTTATAAGTATCTTGTTCTTCATTACCAATGATGTTTAAAGATAGGAAACAACAATTGGAAGCATTTTAACATGTTTAAGCAGTATTGACCTTATTTATCTCAAGCCATGTTCTTACAATGCCAGAGTAAGAACAAATGAAGTTTTTTATCTTTGATTACTCAATCAAGCATAAACTTAACTTTATAAATTACAGAATGATAGAATAATTTTCCCTTTAACTTAACACTCACTTTTATCTTATTGTGTGCTTATAATAATAAAAAAACAAATTATCTGCCCGTTAACATCCTGCCTTTAGTTAAAGGCAGTTTGTAATAATGGCCCAAAGACAAATAAATTCTTTTCGCAATAAAATTCTATGAATGCTATTACATATGCACATACCAACATATTTGTCTCACCTCTATAAAACAAATGAATACAGACATTGGCACATATATTAATGTGTTCTTGTATGTAGTATGTATGTAAATTGTGCATATAATAGACAATACAATACAATGTTCATAAAGAATTTTTGTGTAAATGGGGTTTCTATCTTAACAAAACAATACGTTTTTAGAACAAAATCGAGCACTTGCACCGAAACCCACTAAACACAACAAAAGTATGAAGAAGAAAGGCTAATGAAAACTAAAAAAAAAAAACTTCCTAAGCATTCTCTTTGACACAAAAGTCATACGAAGAAAATACAATCGAAATTGCCTTCATTCAAGCAACTAAACAAACACATTCGTACATACTTACATATGTACGCATATAAAACATTACGTGAGAACGTGTATGCGGCAAATTAAGATGAAACACCCCGGTTGAAATACAAAGAAAAAAAAAAATAAAATTTTCTTTTTTTTTTTTATGAAAATTTAAATGCATTCAACAGCGAAACGAGAAGTGAGTGAGTGCTTCATATAAAAGAAATCTGCATTTTCATCTGCCATCATCATCATCATCATCACCATCGCCGCTGCCGCCTCAGATGCCACCACAAACATACCAAAATGTGTAGCATATTTTGTGCCTCAAAAAATAAAAACGGAAGAAAAAGAGGGTAAAATAAACAAAAAAGAAAAGTTTCTATCAAAACCAACCCAACAGCTACAGTATAGTACACTAAAGGATCAGCAAAAACAACAATAGCAATAACAATTCTGTAAAGCGACCAAGTGAACTCAGGCAATATGCCTGTTGAGGTTGTATTGTTGTTATTATTGCAATTCTTGTTGTAAAGTTTGAATGCTTCGTAAGCCTCCATTCACAGCAAGCATACAAGGACAAACGCCAATTTTTCTACAGTGCTGCTCAATTCAAGTCGATTCATAATCAATATTGAAAAGAGCTACAACTTGTTCATCAACTTTATGCATACGTGCATACATATACATACAATATACGCACATACATATTTATTTATTTAAAATTGAATTATTGTCAATTAAACTAACAATTTCTTATTCACACAGAAATAAAATTCAATCTGATTAAAATTGTCAAAAAAAAAAAAATCAGAATAAGAATAAGAATAGTAGAACAAAATAAAATGAAATAAAAAATGAATAAAAATAATAAAAAGTAATTTCGTGAGCATACGTATTCTGTTATTGCTTACATCTATCTGTATGAAGAACGTCAGTATGAAATAACTTCTCTAATACCAATCGTATGCTTAGGATAGCAAAATTTTGAAATTAAAATCCGGAGGTTCTTAGACGGCATGTGTAGATGCACTGTGCGAGTTGGGTGTTGGGTTCTGACCCAACGTTATAGTTTCATAATAGAATTAGACAGTGTGCTATTCATTGCTTTATTTAAGAATGCAGCAAAACTTTTTATACGAATCTAAATTTTTTGCCTTCCAGAAATGTCACACCACTAACTACTACTAACTTGCTGCACAATATTAAAGTTACTCATTCTGAACTTTAGATCCTACATATATACTTACACATAATTGGTCATTACAACTATTTTGTCAAAATTACGACCTAATTTCTTATGCCACTTTTATTGTGTGTGTGTTAATTTCATACATGAGTGATGGGCCCTACAGTCGACTCCGAACGATGCAGTTTTAAAACATTTTTCCTTTTTTACTTTCGTAGTTTTTGCCAGAAATCTGCTGAAAAGTCGTCGAAGAAAGAATTTTTCATATTTCATTATGTTTGAGATGTCTGACCTGGGGGTTTGAACCATAATCTTACGTCTAATAAGAAAACGCACTACCTACGACAACTATAAATTTAAGATCCTGCTACTACTGCTTATTCTCTAGGCATATGGATTATAATTATTTAATGTGCATGGTAAGGATCCCACGTACATTTCAGCATATTCTTTTCAGCTATTATTTTGTCCAATCATGTAAATCTACTTGTTGTAAATCTAAATACTACTAAATCAGTTGAAATATATTAGAATGTGTGCATTGTTCTTTTCAGCAGAATAGTAAAATATTATTACCGACTTTGTGCAGCCCTTGCGCTGACCAACTTCCTCGATGAGTTTATTGGAATTCGATCAGTACAGGGACTGCGCTTACCTGTGACGTCTCAACAGGCCGCTATGCATGTTCAAGTGGGCTTTGGTAACCGAAGATATCACTTCGATTCAATCTAACCTAACAATACAGATTTTAGGTGCAAGTGAATACAGTTCTCAAGCAAACAAACCAGCAATACATTGCAAAGCCAAACCAAAACAAAAACAAATATCTTAAAAGTAATTTTTTGATTACATATAGGGTGTTACATGTATCAGTTTAAATTTGAACCATCGGTTATTTCGCATCCAGCAATACTTATGTCATTCTATTTTGTCACAAAATTCAGTTTATTATCTGCATTGAACGCAATGAATCGATTTACGATGGGATTTATTTATCGCCCCATAATAACCGATTTTTTATACCCGCTCTCTATGATATGGATGTGAATGATGTTTGGCTTCAACAGATGAGCTCAGAGGCAGCAGCATTACATGTGAAATAATATTCCATTTAAAAAAGAAATTGCCAAGTCCACTCCACTGAAGATTTTAGAATGTTTTTGGAGAGTGGAAAACGGATGTTTCGAAAGGCATACTCAACGAAGAGAAACATACAGAGAGGAAAATACTCTTATCAAAAAAAAAATGGGCGTGAGGCAATCATAACTTTTATTGGGACATTACGAAGGACACGCATCAGACTACCTAGGGATAACCTGAGTCACCGTAGTCTAGTAGGTAGAGTGTTGGCTTATTAGACGTGAGGCCACGGTATAAACATCTCCAAAGAAAAATGAAGAAAATTTTTCTTCGACGACTTCCTCACAGCAGATTGCTGGCAAAAGATCTAAGAGTAAATAAAAATGCCATGAAAAGCTTCTCAAAAATCTGTCATTAGGAGTCGACTTGAAACTGTAGGTCCCGCCACTCACGTATAAAATTAACACACACAACATGAGTGGTGTGAAGAGCTAGGTAGTAATCCTGACAGAGGGGTTATAATGTATTATTACATATTTTGATCGACACTGTACAATTGTGCATGATGTGCTGATGTATATAAATTGGTGTGCTCATTCATTTGCATTTACTCATGTTTTATTTAATACGTGACCATGCACTCGCCAATCTAAATTTTTTATATCAAAATACGTTCTTTCTTTCTTATTTTCCTTAAAAAAAATAAAAATTCTTCTAAGTTTACAAAAACATAACATAAGTAGATAAAATCTTAATATTTTAAGAAAAATATGTTTTCAAACAGAAATTCGATTCGATTTTTAATTTCACAGGAAACAGTAACATTTATCTGCAGTCACTCAATTACGCAGTTCATGCTGTCTCAGAACAAAGACTTCGTTTTTGAAACTTTCTAAAAGCAAAGGAACAAAATGTTTTTCCAAACAATTTCGATGAAATTGAAAAGGAATGAAATTTTCCTTTTTAAGAACAGCCATCAGTCATCAGTAGGTAATTGGGTTTTTGATAAAAGCACAGAATAATCAAATTCTAGCAAGAAAAAGATACTAAATCGACATGGAATTTACACTCTTCACCCGAAAATATTCAAAAACAGTTGGAATACAATTCGGAATTCAGGGCATCCTTTGAATATTGCAGGAAAACTTTGACAAATGAAAAGTTTATGCACAATTTTGTGGTCCACACACATACATAAGTACGTATAAGTTATTCAAAAAGCGTAAGAATATTCTCTCTGACACATTGAGAGTTTGGATGCAGCTACAGTTTGTATTTGAACCTTACAGCTTCACAATTGTAAAATAAAAATAGCAACAGCAACAGCAACAACAAAGGAAAAGAAATGCAGAGAGATATTGGATAAAACACCTCCTGGCGTAATGCAAATAGAAACGTAAAGTTAACAATGCTGCAATTACTGCAAATAAATGTTTCGAAAGTTATTATTATTCTGTTCGAATATTAAACATGAAAAAGTTATTCTTAAAGGTGCGCACCTACAAAATTGCACAAAGAAATAAATTGAATGATACCATGCAGAACGAAATTCTGGTGACGATCAAAAACTTAATAGTTTTTAAAAAATTTATTTTAAGGGGAAATAGATCAATTCACCGTCAAATGAACAAGTGCTTATTAATATTTTCTAATATTGTTATTGTATAATTAGTGCAATACAAATCGAGGTGAAGTAAGGATCCGAAAGAAATTGCGCTCATTTTAACTTATAAAAAATGTAAAATCCTATCTCGCATTGAAGAGCTGATTTATTATTAAGGACAACAACTTCCGTGTCACTTACTTTATAAAGAAATCAAAGAATGAAATAAAGGTGTTCATAATTCCTAAGAAAAATAATACTTTGCTGATTATTATAATTATTTGCTTCATGACATGTGTTTGAAAAGAAGTCCTTGTTAGCAAATATCACAGCTATGTTGACCACATTTTCAAAACATTCTTGAAATGATTCCTGACTGATTCAGAACTACTGTCAGATATGTAATACAAATGTAAGCTTGTAAGCTTGACTTAATTGAATCATCTTCAAATTTATCATATAGGGTTCAGGTATACCTGATAAATTATTATAGATTTCTCTTTTAAATATATCATCAGTTTCCATTATGGCAAAATATAAAACCAAAATAAATGGTTAAAAATTAAGATTGTGATTTTTTAAGGTTAATTCAAATTCTAATATTACGAAAGTCACCGCAGTCTAGTTGGTAGTGCTCAAGCGTTGCCAGTAATTTTTTTCGAAAAATTTTTTATTTCTTGGAAAAAACCTTGTTTTTACAAGAAAAAACTTATTTTCTACAAAAGTACCAAAATTTCTAAAGGAAACACCGGAGGTCGGTTACTTTTGCCCGGGACTAATATAATACACAATACTTATTTAAAAATGTAAATATTTCGTGTTATTATTATTGAATTTATTGAAAAACGTTTTAAATTAAATTTTTTCGAAAAAACTTGGTTTGTTAGGAAACAACTTTAATGAAAACTTTTTCGAATCTACAAAAACTTGAAAAAAAGGGAAAACTTGGCAAATGGCAACGCTGGTAATGCATTGGCTTATTAGACGTGAGGCCGCGTTTCAAACACGAGGTCAGGCATGCCCAACAAAACCAAATATGAAAAAAAATATTTTTGGCGGCTTCCTCTTAGCAGATTTATGGCAAAAACTCTGGGAATAAAAAAAAATTCAAACAAAAAATTCTCAAAAATCTGTCGTACGGTGTCAGAGATCAGCAATGAATCGTTTGTTCGCTATTCATAAGCACTTATGAAATTTTGAATATAAGTGAGTTAACTATCCCGATTCATTCGTACTCACGACAACGTTGATTTATAAGTACAGGTTGCAATGGATATGCGCAGAACGTTCCCATCATCGAGTGACTCGAATCATTCATCAACAGACATCGGCACAAAGAGAACATGATAAAAATGTGAGTGTATTTGTGGGAGGCATGCGTGAACACAGAGGAAAATTGTTAGTAATATTTTCAAGTGTAACCTAATATTTGCAAGTGTAAACTAATAATCTAACCTATATAATCTAAATGCCAAATCCCTAAAGACTACGTATTTAACTTGACAAATATTCCTCCTAAAATGGAGATCATTTCTCATTGATACTAGTGAATCGCATTGGAAAATAGTGAATCTTACCGTAATAGTTTTTTTTTTGGGTGTACAATTGAATGCTGAAAAAAGCGAAGCTTTTCAATTTTACGCTCTTTTTAACGAACATTGTTGATGTTCATGTCCTATGTGTGTAAAGAGCCGAAGATTTTTGATCACCGGTGGCTGTAGGTGCCGACAGCTGTTCATTAAAATTTACAGTCTAAGTTATTGTTGCATATACAACAAAAACATAAAAACATAAAAACATAAGCAAAAAAGACAGACCAGCAAGCAGAGGAAACACATAACCTTCTAGTGAGTATTTTAGTGATCGTACTAGAATCATACTTATTTTGAGATTCCGGTTTATATTGAGTCATGAAAAGTCGAAATCAACAACATCATACATATTGTTCAGTATTAATATGATGAGTACTTCAAACTTTGAATATGAGTAGAGGTTCCATGATATTAAAATAAGTATGAATGCGTATAAGTATTAGAAATTATGTGTATAATTCGATTCTACTCATCTCTTTGAATACTTATTGCTGATCTCTGGTATGTATGTATATTTCGATCCAGATTTCAATTTACAAAGTAATAGCTAGAATAAGCAATACTTCTGAACTTGTTAATATGAGTTCTTTAGTTCTTTATTATTCGTTTTGCACATAAATGACATTTACACTGTGTTAAGTATCACAATACTTTATATACCCTAATAACGTCTCTATATTCCTATAAATACTGGAAGTTGCGAATAATGAAGTCTTTTACCAAGTGTAAAAGTTAAAAGGAAAGAAATAAGGATCGTTTCATATTCTATCTGCGTAGTTTTATTTTAAACAAGAAATCCTTAAAAGAAATTTTTGCAAATTTACTCAATAGAGATTAATGTGGTGTTTCTGTAAGACAAGCACTTTCACTTGTTTGTCTTTTTGCATGGCAAACACAAACAAAATTGAGTGATTTTCTTCGTGTGAAATCGTTTGTCTTACGGAAACAGCACATAAGTTCTTTATTTTAATTAAATAGGAAAAATAACAACGTATTATTAGGCATTGCTTTTTGAAATTTCATTTTAAACTCACGTATATTCGTTTAAGATTGTATTCCATGTAATAAAAATGTTAGAAGTCATCGTACGGTAGTTTGCTCCATAGATAACAGTGTTGCTCTTTAAATAGTCAAGAAAAATTAAGGTCCTTTTCAAATGCGTCTGGCTGCCTTCCTCAATTGTGCTAACGAAACAATTAAGCCAACAATGAGTTTCACCGCCGAATATAAGTTTTCAGCAGAAAAATTGATCTTCGATATAATTTCCTAAGGCCCATTTACCAAACATACAAAAGTGTAGTACGACATATTTATTATTGTTTGTTGTTGTATGTTTTCATACAAAGTTTCTTATGAAACATCTTCCATGTGGTCCATTAACAAAAGCCCAGTTGTCCATAATGGAGACGGAATGACAATTAAATCAATCAAAAGGACATGTGTTAACATATTCAAACCATTTATTTTTAAAGTTTGACAAATTATTTAAGTATACCTTAGTTGTCAATCAATGTAATTTACTTTTGAGTTTCTTAATTTTTTTTTCTCTTTTCATTTTCATTTTCATTTTAAATCTACAATATACTTGAGTTTGAAATAAAATGTTGTGAAAAATGTATCAAAAATTTGTTTGAAAAATAAAAAAAAAGTCTTGATTGACAACAGTTATTCATCATTCACAATTGTATGCGTTGAAATGATTCCCCATTGTAAATATTAATTTTTGAAATTCGTATTGAATTTCAAGCATCCGATACAATATTTGTAAAAAATAAAAAAGATAGAATAAATATTTGTAAATTTTATTTATTTTATGATTTATTATGTCATTTTTATTTTTACTTTCCTGCTACCACTTTCATCTCTTGTTTGAAAATGAAAAGCTACTTGATGCTGAAATGACCTGGAGGTGATGTGCTCGTATTTAATGGTCATTTGTTTCATGCTCAAGTACCATACTCAACAGTCAGTTGCATATTTAATTCTAATTTTTTTTTATTTCGTTTAATTACGTACTTATTTATTACAAACATACATACGTTCTTACATACATTTTATTTTACTGAAAACTCCCGTAGATGAGTTTTAAAAGTTTTATTTTCGTAAATTCGTTGAATTGAAAAATTTTTTAAAAAAATTGTCATATTGTTTGGTTTAGTTTACTTATACATATATTTGCACATACTAAAAATTGTTCTACTATGCATCTGCATATAGCATTCAAGCACTACATTGCATATGTATGTATGTGTATATATAGTATGTAAATGTTTGTAGTTATACAAAGCGAAAAAATGACGATTTATGTCATATACACGAGTACATAATAAAATACGATTGTTTTATTTGATATTTTTTTTAAAAATCCTTTTAAAAGATTTCTATTTGTATATAAATTTTCATTTTGTTGGAAAATACATGCGCAAACATACATACATACACATGTACATGTAATGATTTGACTGAGAAAATTTCAATTGCATTCAATAAAATTCATGATATTAAGTAAGTTAATGCTAATGGTGCTGTTGCTTCTTCTACAAGATGATGCGCAGCTTTTTCTGATACCAAATAATTATAAAGGGTCTTTAATTAAGCGGTTTCTATCTGTAAATTTAAAGAAAACAATGCGTGTGTGACATATCATCGAGTTTTTTTTTAATTTTAAAGACCTATTGATGCCATTACATGTGGAGTATAACATATAAATGTGTGTTGTTGCCGCCGTAGTCTAATAAATAGTATGTAGGCTTATAAGGCTTGACGTGGCCACCGTTCAAATAACAGGTCAGACATCTTCAACAAAAAAAATTCTGACAAAAGCTCTAAGAGAAATAAAATTGCCATAAAAAGTTTCTCAACAAAAATCTGCCATTCGGAGTCGATTTTAAACTATAGAATCAATTTAATAGCATAATGGTTAGAAATCTTCTTTTAAGTGAAGTGGAATTGATTGAACATATTCGAACGAAAGAAATTTCATGGAAGATAGAGATTTGCTTAAAAAACGCTGACATTACGAATCAGGCATCATCAAGTCTTCTTCGTCAATAGATAAAACATGCTGTTTTTGTTCGGTGTTATCAGTATTTTTTGATAGCGATTTAGAAGAAGATCAACGACACAGAAATCAAGATAATAGCAATACTACGTTGATCGCCAATTATTAATACTGAAGCTTAAACAATTGAATCTGATCACAAATCAACTGTTTATAAGGCCAGCCTGAGGTTAGTTATTGGTTTCATTACAGGGCACGCGAGATTAGATCACTGACAAGGATCTGGAACAAATCTCAACCGGAATATTTCAGGGTATTTTGTGATGAAAAGGAGTTGGAAACTGTCGAACACCTCCTCTCCTTCAGATAGGTTGAGATGGACCCTGGACAAGGACTTCTTTGAAGGTATAAACTCTCTATCGAGAACCGGCATTAGGGCTATACATAGATTTATAAAAAGGTTAAGCTGGTTCGCTCTCTCTTGTGTGGTCCATCTCTTTTCCTCCGTGTTTTATATCCTCTCTTTCCTACCTTTTCTCCTTCACTATCCTCTCTCTCCTTTACTTATAATTGATTATATCGACTTCTGGTTACTACAAGTGACAATTAAACGTCGTCAAACCCAACTGAAGACAATAATAATATTTTATCCTTTCCATAAAATTCTAAAATTTAAATTTTTATTATATTAAACCATCGACACTTAAAACTACTTATTCACTCTTTTAAATTAGAATTTAATTGAATTGAGTAAACAACCAAAGCTAATTTGCTACAACTTATGTACCTGGACAAATGAAAAATGAATTGCTTGCAGGCCTAATTAATTATCTTCATTCCCCTCGATGGACACTAGAAATATCATCAGAAATTGGTTTTTCAAAACCAATGGAAAGTTAATGTAACAGTAATTATAAACGTTACGTCTTTAGTGCAGATGGTACTGCATTTAATCAAAACAAAGTTAAGTTAACGCCAAAGGCTATTTTCACTCATTACTTTATACGTTTCCTTTCGTTTCACCATAACTTGTTGTGTTTCTATTATGCTAAGTTTATTATCTCTTTCTATAAAGCGTATGTACATATGCATTCATGTGAATCTGCAAATGTATGGTATCTGCATGTGTGTATCTATGTGATATATATGTAGATGAGGATATTTTTTAAACATTAGCCAGGAATAAAATTCTGGTATGTACCTTGTTTATGGAATAGAACCCAAATAAAATAAAAAAATTTTAAAAATATTTGTTAAACGAATAACTTGTATTGTGTGTTTGAATGTTTAATGTTTCTTGAAATATGGGAAAGGAGGCGGAATAAATGCTGGAACATCTTGAGGACTTTATATTTGTGTAATGAGAGTGAGTACCTTGTTTTTGTAGGTTTTATATTTGCATGTAAACTCTGCAACAATACTCCTTGCTAAAGAGTGAGAGTATTCGTTTGTTTTTTTTGTTTTATTCTCTCATGTTAACATGATTTCATTTTTATTCCTTTGCTTTCTTCTTTAGTTTTGGTTTTTTTTCTCGTACGTTCAGAATGTTGTATGGCTGAGTGTGTACCATATTGTTGTAATCTGGGTCAAGTTGGAGTGTATAACGGTATGGTGATGACGTATATATTTAAAGTATACATATATATTCACTGTTCTACATAAAAACGTTTGTATACATGTCCATTTTTACACTCATTCCGGAGTATAAAATATTTCAGACTACAGAAAACTCTTTAAGGAACTAAAATATACTGTTCACCAGCAACTGTACATCAGAACATATTTTTTTTATTTTTTAATCAAAAATTGGGCTCCCTTAAGAGTAGTTGTTGAATAGAAAGGAATTTAATTCATAAATCAATAATTGCAATAAAATATTATATGTTAAATAGAAGTAGTCACTATTATTATAGTGAAAAATTATTGCGATTATCCATTGAACATATTCAAGCCTCCAATAGGCTTGTGCTGGTTGCGGAAAGTTCAAACACTTCTTTTATTACAGAGCAACCCAAAATATAGTAAGGATAATATCAGTTAGAAAATAACATTATGACCTTAACATAGCATAACATAACATAATTGGCCATTACAACCTTTCAGTCAGCATTATGGCCTAGCTTCTCATACCACTAATGTTGCGTGTGTTAATTTTATATATAAGCGGCGGGACCTACAGTTTAAAGTCGACTCCGAACGATAGATTTTTGAGAAACTTTTCATGGCAATTTTATTTAATCTCAGAGTTTTTGCCAGAAATCTGCTGAGAGGAAGTCGCCGAAGAAATATTTTTTTTCATATTTCGTTTTTTGATATCTGACCTGGGGTATGAACCGGGACCTTACGTTTAATAAGCCACGACTTAGTAACCATTTAATAAAATATGAAAAATTTATTGTAAAGAAAGCGACAAATTAAAATAGCAGGAAATGAAAGGAAAATCCAAGAAAATAATCCAAATTGTTTCAATATTTTTTTTATCAAAGCATCAGTATTTGAAGGAAAATGTTCAATTTTTACGACAATACGTGAGTGTGCTCGCTCGTACTGTGTGTACATCCATAAATATCGCAGCTATAACTGAGAGTGTGCGTGAGAATACATCAACATCAACTCGTCATCGTCCTCAAGAATTGAATATTCCACGCACCAATTTATGTCGAATTTTGCGAAAAGATCTCGGTAAAGTTCGGTTCAGCAGCTGCATGATCATTTGCTTCGTTTCCGATTTTGTCAAAAAAAAAATCATATTTTTGTGTGAAACTCATTTCCATTTTGGTACGTTAATAAACAAAATTCCCGAATCTGGGAATGCATTAAGAGTGACTGTTTGGTACAGTTTGTGAAGCAAAGGCATCATTTCTCCTTATTTCATTGAAAACGAGGACAGTGAAAACATTGTGGTCAATGGAAACAGCTATCTTACCTTGATAACCGATTATTTTGTACACGCTCTTCATGGGGTGGATATGTGTTTGGGTTCGACCGATTTATTGCGTCAAATGTTTGATGGCGATTTAATTATTCGCAGCGACAATGTCAATTGGCCGCCAAGAAGTTGCGTTTTGACATCGTTGGACTATTTTCTATGAGCTGTTGTTAGAGGAAAGTGTTGTGTCGGCCAACCAGAGACAATTGAGCACTTGAAGGCCAACATTCGTGATACCATAACGAGATACTACTCTCTACACTCGAAAAAGTACACTAAAATTGGACCGATGGAAGGATGTACTATGAGGCCAGCCGTAGAAGCCATCTAAATGAAATAATATTCCGTTTCTAAGCAGAACAATTGTACTTCACAACAAAAAAAACTTTGGCAAAATTTCATACCGTTTTTGTTTTATTGTACTTTTGAATTTAAACTTTTAGATGGCCCACCCTTTAGAATATCAAATGGAATCAAAAAAGAAAAGTTAAGTAAACGGAAATTTATATCATAAAAGGGTGTAATTCCGTTTTTATTTCTCTTTTTCATTGTGTGGTAAATTAATACAATGTGCAGGACACTGATCTGATCTAAATGATCTTGTGATCATTAAGATGTTTCCACTTCTTTTTAGAAATGTTTAATCTCTGCTTATGTTGTGGATAAGGTTCAGTATTATAATTATTTATTGAACATCGGTGTGAAAGAAAGGCATATTATTTGATTCTCTGATTTTTTTGACGATGGCATGAACACGGCTTCACTTGTTTTTATTGGTAATTTTTTATCGAAAGGCCTATGTTACATTTTTGTTTATATACATATATGTAATGAATATTCTCCTAAACAATTATGAAAAACTAATTTATTTAAAAGCAATACAATTTTAGGCAAAATAATATTCATGTTTATAATCACAGCCATTAGCTCAGTTCTATTCTGGCTAATCATCTACGTTTTGCAAACACGTATGCCTTTCGTTAAAAATAAGGGAAATAATAACATCCATGATACGTGACTCTCTATGCAGCATTCGAATATGAATCTTGTGTGGAACCTCTTGTATTAGTGTGAGTAAAATACAAACAAAAATTAAATAACTTAGAAAACATCCTAACAAAGTTACTTCATTAGTCTTCACCAAATCAAATGCTAAAAGCAGTTTGAAGGAAATAGCCTGGCGAATAAACAATAGCGTACATAGAATGCAGATTAGTTATTTGAACTAAAGATATTAATGATTAGGAAAATATTTAGTCGAGATATTTTTATTTTTTATGCAAATGAATTTCGTTTTTGTGTACACATGTGCTTATATAACTCTTTAAATGCTGCAAAACATGATTATGCTTCATATTTAAAATACAGGAAAGCAATTTTCATATGTTTGAACAATATATGTATGTACGAGTATACATATAATAATTAAGATATACCTTTAATTGAAGTGAATTAATTTATAGGATACAGAAATATTAAATGTATGATCAATTCGTTCCACATATAAAGGCTACTGATTCGTTTCTGAATTTGAAAAAAAAGACACACAGCCTTAAAACAAACAGAGGCGTTTAAATGAAGTTAACAAAAATCATGGGCTTAGTCGTAAGCAATTTTAATGAAAAAGAAAATAATGGAAACCACACAATGACAATTTTTTGTTTACTACTCCATCTCGTATTATGACACTCTGGGGCTTGTAGAGTCAAGTATTGCCAAGTTGCAGCCTTTTGCCAAAAGCCTGTGTAAAGATAGGATTGATTGCTGTTATGATATCTTACCAAGAAGAAGGGCTAGTTGGTTTAATTAATGTGAAGAATTTAAATAAATTCATGACTGTGTTGCTCCTCGCTATAAAATGCAATCATTATCTAATTCTTAATGAGAAAAGTGGGAAATATTATGTAAATCTTGTTTGCTCCGAGTCACGTGTTACTCCAACTCAGACATTCAGCATTTCTCAGTTGCAAATCTGCTTAAAATTAAAATTCTTTTGTTGAATATATTTTGTTGATCTGATTTATCAGCAGTTTCGTCATGACTTTGTGAGCTGTCTTCCAGATTTAATTTTTTATTCGAATTATCCATTCAACATAACAAACATACAGATGCGGCCAAAAAAATAGCACCAATGACAAAATAATTTTTTCAATTCAATATAACATAAAATCATGCCATTAGAATTTGAACATCACTGTAGAATAACATTATTTTTTATATATTTTCTCTGAGAGCACTTTTTATTTTCAAAAAGAATAACGGTTCTTTTTCCATGATCGATTGTTACGAAAAATGTTCTGTTTTGGCGCAGTCAGTAAAATATCACCAGTTAGTAACATTTTTGTTTAAAATAAGAAAAAAATCAAATAAATTATTAAAATAACGCCATAAAAATAAAAGTTAAATCCAATTAAATATTAATAAATAAAATTCATAAAAAATTAATAATTAATTTGAATAGAAATTGGGCGTGGCAAGCATTGCACACGTGAAAAACGTGCTATAATTAAACAAATTGTTTCAGAGCGAAAAGCATATTTTGAAATTAGAAATTTGGTTGGATGTTCCAACAAAATGATAGTAAATGCTTTAAAATTTACTCCAAAAGCTGAAACACGTTGACGCAAAAACGCAATGTCACCACTAATGGTTAAACGTTTAGTTAGGTAGTGCAAGAAGATCCCATGTAAGCCTGCTTTAGAGCTCAAAAAGGAATTAAATGTAGCTGCAAATGTTGAAACTATTAGTCGGAGGAGTTTAAGAGACAACAATTTAAGTGCCTGAAGTCACCGAAAAGTACTCCTTCTTACACGAAAGCATGTTGCTAACCGTTGGCTGGCGTGGGCTGGCCAGATGAATCCAAAGCTGTTTTGTTTGGAGGTAAAGGCTTACGTTCCTTTGTCAGAAGACCTCCCAACAAAGAATTAAAGCCAAAATTCACTTTTAAAACAATTAAACATGGAGGTTCGAGCGTTATGGTATGGGGATGCTTTTCCTAGTATGGAGTAAGACCAATACACTGGATCAAAACAACCATGGATAAGAATGTTTATGTTAGAATCCTACAGAATATTATGTTCCCTTATGCTACTGAGGAAATGCCACTGAAATGGGTCTTCCAGCAGGACAACGACCCAAAGCATAACAGCAAATTAGCAAAAGCCTGGTTTAAGGAAAATAAAATAAATTTTATGGAGTGGACAGCTCAGTCACCCGATCTCAATCCCATTGAGGACTGATATAAAAAAGGGGTACCACAAATACAACCCACAAATAATGAAGCACTTCTGGAACAAAATTTCAGCTGATAGATGTCGGAAACTTGTAAATTCTATGCACAGGCGCTGTTTAGCTGTTATTGAAAATATGCAACAAAATATTAATTTTGAAATGTGAATAATAATAATTTAAAATGTTTCATTTAATTCAATTTATTTATAATTTAAATACTTATATTTTACTGCCAAGTAATGTGGTGCTATTCTTTTGACCGAATGTCTTTGGAGTTATTGTTTTAAAAAATAAAAAAATTAGTATAAAAAAGGAAATAAAAAACATAATGTGGTGCGGTTTCATCAAAATCAGATGCACCTGTCCCAATAAGCAAATTGAATAATAAGTGTTCTTACAGTGGTGCTATTATATTGACCGGAGCTGTACATGTATGTATGTATCTATTCAATAAAAATATCTAGTATAACTTACTTTGATTTAAACATTTAGAAGTACTTACATACATACATAGAAATATGTATACATACATACATTCATTCATACATACGTACACATACTATACATGTGTTAAAAGTATCTAGCAATGAGCATTACACATTTGTTTTTAAAAGAGCATTAGACTTGTAATAACAAGTTATTTTAAAATTTAAATTTAATCTACCGCATAATAGTTGACAAAATAGATGCCAGACATTTAGTAACCAACCAACGTTTATTAACTGTACACCCGCACCCGCACCCAATTCCCCAGAGAATGAAGACATTAAAATTCATTGTGAGTGTATTTGTTACAATTTCGTTTGTCTCATTTGTTTTTATATTTAATATCCGAGATAAAGTTTCATTTCGGATTATTTTTGTTTTCATACATTTGCCGAATTGTATGAACATGTGTAAAAATGTTTTTACATATGCTTATACATACATATACATGTATTAAGTATTGCTTTAGTATGTGTGTTCTTATTTAGTTGTTAGTTTTTGTGGTTTTGTACAAGGTAATATTATATGTCCTAACGTGTCCTTGTGATAATACCATTATAACTGTACACTCTTGCGCTCACATTTTATTGTACCATATTGTATTGGCATAGAACCATATTTAGTTCGCTTTTTTTCTTTAGTTTTTCTTATTATTGTTTTACTAACCTCTACATCAGTGTAGTCATCTTATCGTTTTTTCTTAAGAATTTTCAAAATATATTGAATTCTTTAAAATTGTTTAATTTAAAAAATAAAAAAATTTATGAAAGATATTTTAATTGCGTAACTATTTTGAAAAATCCTATTTAATATCTTAAATTTGGAGATTGATTTAAATATTTACTATTTTTAGTTTGTTTTATTTCACGGTATTAATTCCTAATATACGTTAAATTCCTAGAACGATAAATATGATGAATAATTAAAATCTTAAGAGTCGCCGTTGTCTAGTAGGAAGTGTTCTGGCTTATTAGACTTGAGGCCTTGGTTCAGACACCAAGTCAGACATCTCCCACAAATCAACTTATGAAAAAAATATTTCTTCAGCAACTTCCTTTCAGCAGATTTCCGGCAAAAACTGTGGAAGTTAACAAAATTACCATGAAAAGTTTTTCAAAAAACATCTGTCTTGCGGAGGCAACTTTAAATAGTACGTCCCACTAGTCATATATAAAAATTAGCACACACAATATAACTGGTGTGTGCAGCTAGATGGTAATTTTGACTAAAGGGTTGTAAGGACCAATTATGTTTATATGTTATGAAATTTCAAATCACACATCAATATTTGCAGATGACGTAGCAGTTTACAGCTTCCATGAATAAAATCCATTATCATCAAGCAACTTGAAAATTTTGGAAAGTCAAGACCAATGGATACATATAAGCTTTTCAATGAAAAATTATACAATTCAGTAATCAAATAAAAATACCTTATGTATGTATAACATTAGATGTACGAGTATGTATTAATACAAAATTAGCACAAATTAATTTGAATATTTAAGTCGGATTACCCCAGTTTTGTGGTCTGTTAAAGATCCTTAAAATCACAATTTCAACTATCGATAGTAAAAACTAAGTTTGAAATGTTGAGATAAGATATAGGACGACATTTCACGCATACCCTCTGGTCATTAAATCAGGTTTATCAAATGAATAGAAATTATTCTTATGAAATTTGTTACTGACAACAGTTAATCAAATTTTAAAAACCAAAAAATAAAAAAAAGATTATTTAACTCCGATCAATTCCAGGAAAAAATGTAGCTTAGGATGCTATATGTAGGAGTAGATTTTTGTACGAAGAACTGAGAACTAAGATTTTTTTTTTCGGATGTGACTACGGAACTTCGTTAAGTATTTATCTGAAAACTTGAAATCAGTTTTAACAAACAAAACTTCAGACAAAAGATTTTATCTGAAATACCACTAAATTTATTTAATCCACCAATACATATCAATAAGATATTGTCAATGTCAAAAGGCAAACGAATGGTTTTGTCGAAATGTGTACAAATCTGTCCAAATTTAATTCCAGCTAATATTCAATATTTGCATTCACACTTGTGAATATAATTTCAAATCTAATCAGCATTGAAATGTATCAAGTTATCCCATTTTTTTCCAAGTTTTTGAGATGCGAAAAAGTTTTTATTAAATTTGCCTCCTAACAATTTTCAATTTTTTTTCAATAAATTCAATAATAATAACATGAAATATTTAAATTTTCATAAAATAATGTATGGTTTATTAGTGCTGGCAACGAAACACCAACAAAGGCTCCGGGCTCCTTTTAAAAATGTGATACATTTGTTGAGGAAAAGTTTTTATTTGTAGAAAGAAACTTTTTTCCGAGAAATAAAAAGTTTTTATAAAAAAAATTATTGGCAACGCTGGATCTAATTAATATAAACATACGATTCGATAAACATAAACACACGATTCGATAAACGTAAACATACGATTGGCGATAAATTTGGTGTGTTAATTCTCCAACTACCATACTGGAAACGATCTCTTTTAGGATTACTATTATGCATACATAATTGGCCACTACAACACTTCAGTCAAGATTACGCCCTAGCTTCTCACACCACTTATGTTGTGTGTGTTAATTTTTTTATACATGAGTGGCGGGACCTACAGTTTAAAGTTGACTCCGAACTACAGATTGTTGAGAAACTTTTCATGGCAATTTGATTTACTCTCGGAGTTTTTGCCAGAAATCTGCTGAGAGGAAGTCGCCGAAGAAATATTTCGTGACCTGACTTTCGTCTATTATGCCAACACACTACCTACTAGACGACGGCGACTGCTATTATAATCTTCTTATTATTATCCGAAATTTTCAATGGTTAAAATTATTAGAAGCTTCGATTTGATATCATGCGATATGTTTAAGAAAATTTCTTAAAAAAGAAACGTTTTTTTTTTTTAAATAAAAATAAAATTTTTTATAAAATTTTCTTAAACAGAATTGAAACATTTTTTTTTGTGTTCTCTTTTTGCTGAATCAAATGACACTGACTGTAGCTGTGTTATAAATGGAATGAATGTTTATATTTATATACACACATACATTTGTTTTAAATGGATTTTTCTTAACTGTATTGGTATGAGTACATGTGTGAGTAAAAAGTACTTTAATAGTATTTTTACTTTTTTTTTTTTTTGTAATTTAAAGGTAAAACTCAGTTTTTTTCTGTTTTGTCACAAGTACATGGCGGTTTAAAAAGCATTTTAAGTTTGATTTTCCATTATTTTTCTTGTATTTTAGTTTTTTTGCTTTTTGTCATTTCGTTTTTTGGGCGAAACATTGAAATAAGGCACCGAAACAAAAATAGAAAATCACTTTTTTCTCTGTTTTTTTTCTGTTTTTTTGGAGCTGATTTTTAAATGAGTTTTTTTTTTTGTTTTTTTTTTTTGTACGATAGACTTGTCCTTGTATTTGGTTTCATTTTCCATATTTTCGTTAGCAATACTGTGTAGTTTAGTATTTCCACAAATATTGTTACACGCTCCCATTGTTATTATTTGTTTACTTTTCTTTTTCATTTTTATTTTGATAGTGAAACTTAAAAAAAAAATAAATCGATGATTTTGATTGTTTGGCTTTTCTCTCTCGCATGGTAATTGATTTCTGAAAATCTTGTCGAAATAATGTTGCATGTTGATGAAAAGATATTCTTATTCATTTCAAAAGACTCTAAAGATCAGAAGTCATCGAAAAGAAAGGAGACAATTTTAAAATTTAAATTGTTTTCCTGTAATCCTTTAGACTTCCAGAACAGTCAAACAATTAATTAAAATGTCAAACATAAAGTAACTGATGATAGGAATTAAAATTTCGAATGGGAAAAACAACATGAAAGATTATGTAAGTAGTTGAAGTTTATAAATTCTCCTTAAGGATTACACTCGTTCCTCATTGGAACAAAGTTAAGGAAATTCATTGATGATACTTCATACAATCAGAAGCATGTGCTAATCCTTCAAATTGTCGTAAGAATTTTTGGTTTCATTGAACTTCAGAATTGTTTTTTAATTCTATTTGTAGAGCATAATTATTATTATATTTAGGAACCTTCACCGTTTTTGCTTTAATGTACAACAACGCATGCATTCCAAGCCATTTATTTACTACGTGCCTGCGAACACTAAAATTTCAAATCAACAAAATGAAGTCAATAAAATTATTTCCAATATTTTAAATTTTATTATATTTTCTATTGCTAGAATGCGAGCAGCCTATATGGCCCATTGAGATACCCAATATGTGTTACCTTCTCAGACATCTCCGATTCCTTCCATGCCAGTCCGTTTCCCTCTATGCCAGAGTGGCCCGGATCCCAGTAGAGGCGAGTTGGTGCCCAGGTATACGGTGTAGAGAGTCCTTGCAACTCCTGATGATTTTTCATTTAACAAGGTGAGATCCGAGGGCTTTGGTTAATTCTCGACTGTTCACAGATATGATCAAGTACGAAAGTGGTAGGTCCCTGGTTTCAAACATACATGCAGCTTGTTCAGTAGCAAAAATCTAGCCTGGTTAGGTAATCTGTATGACCCGTTCAGTTCCAGCTTATTAAAATATAACACAGGTCCAGATCTGCATTTCATTTTTGATACATCGGTGAAGATCGTTATATCACCGTCGCCGATGAAAGCTTCAGCAATCCATTCTTCTCATGAGGGAGAGTAAGATCTGTATGTTCGCCCGAAAACAATCTCTGTTACCAAGTAATCGCATCTAAAACCCGGGTGATTCGGTTCTTCTTCATGCAGTATTGAAGAGCGCCCTATTGTCCAGTGGCTTGAACCTACAATTGGTAACTAGGTACCAATACCGATGTTTCCACTTTAATAGAAAACATATTGATGAATATTTACAGATAATTGAAAAAAACTTTTAAACAAATACGTAGCATTTTTTATTTAAAAAAATTTTAAAACAAAAAAGGAAAACAATATTAACAAATTTTATGTCAAACGCATAACTGGACAGTCAAACAAAAGGCACTACTTTAACACTTGGAACCAAAACCTTTTGCTTTTATTACTGCTTCTAAACGTCAAGGCGTCAACTGCACGAGATTGGCATAAAATGCCAAGGTTATATTGTTCCATTCTCGCCTAATTTCTTGTTTCAACTGTTCCACTGTGCTGATACTGAATTTATAGAGCCTACGGGCAAGTTTTATCCCAAACTTGCTCAATAATGTTGAGATCAGGGACCTGTGCCGGTGGTTGGAGTAGTTTTGAATAGTTATGGATAAGCTACAGTTTCGTAACGTGCTTCAGATCGTTGTCCTGGTAAAAACAAGTGTCTCCAATATCGGCAGTTTGCTTCATATTTTGTTTTAAAATGCCCTAATATTGGAATTGATCCGTTTTGCTCTCCATATAATGAACATAACCTACTCTTGCACTAGAAACAAGTCTCCATATCAGGACGGACTCCCTTGAAAATAGCATAAGTATTGTTAGGCAAAAACTAAGTATTTGGCTGACGCCAAACGTACGGCTTTCCATCTGATGCATGAAAGTTAAATTTACTTTCATATGTAAGTATTACCACGAAGCTAATGCTTTCAGCGCGTTCGTAAAAAGCCACGTTGAGATGGGGATAGCAAATCTATGGATCTTTAATCACTTTTTTAAAAAGGTCCTTAACTTACCGTTTGCTGATGGGACAAGAAAAGTTTCGAAGTTAGACCCGAATCCATGAACTCTATCTCTAATGAACCAGGTCTTTTGGATAACGGATACGTCTACGTTCTCCTTGACCATAAACAACAACAGATCCTCTCTTCCAGAATCTTTTAATGGAATATAAATACGAGGATCAAATAAGAATAAGATAAAACATAGCACAGCTTTTTACTTCATTTCCTTTATGTTTTACAACATGTAGTCGCCGTAGTCTAGTAGGTAGTGTGTTGACTTATTAGACGAAAGGCTAGGGTTCGTATACCCGGTCAGACATCAAAAACAAAATATGAAAACAAAATATTTCTTCGGCGATTTCCTCTCAGCAGATTTCTAGCAGTAAGTAACTCTGAGAGTAAGTAAAATTGCCATGAAAAGTTTCTCAAAAAAATCAGTCGTTCGAAATCAACTTTAAACTATAGGTCCCGCCACTCATGTATAAAATTAACACACAACATAAGTGATATGAGAAGCTAGTCCGTAATCCTGACTGAAGGGTTGTAATGGCCAATTATGTTATGTTATGTTATTTACAACAATCTTTTAATGTAATGTACTGTGGAATGGATTTTCCAAATATCTCTGAGGAAGGGTGTCGCGGACAACCTCTTTTTTTGTACGCTTGCGATTTCCATGTTAGGGAGGTGCTTACTATTTCATTCGTTTCCTTCTGTAAAGTGTGCCCAATCCAGTCATAAATTTATTTCTTTATATTACATTTAATTTGCATTTGAGACGTACAGATATTGTGGCCATCAGATTGTAGGCAGAGTAAGTAACCACCGGTTTACAAAAGTTTGCAGCACAAGCTGTTAAAAATAACAGCATTGGATCTACTTATTACAGTAGGAGTGGTACAATTGTAAAAAAAATCAAAAAGTACTAACGCTAGGCGATAACTTCTATTTTTTTTTTAAGGGTCGTCTACTTCAATCTGAACTTTACTAGAAATATGGATTTTATGCTTTGATTAACTGCAATTTATTTTAAATACCCTAGAAGCCAGTTGTGCAGAGGATTATCTAACATTTTTGAGGGTAATGAAAATGTTAGTGATGACGTACTTGGAAGAATGTTAGCATGCATGGCATAGTAATAAAACAATGAAAAAAATGTTACTTATTCTGGTGTTGTTATATTTTGAATTGCTTACATGTGCTACTATATATTAAGTTCGTGTATATAGTAATCAACAATTATATATGACCTTAACACATTGAGTCATACCATCCAATCATGCTATTAATACTCATTGCACTTAGAGTCGTTTATTCTCTCAAGCAGTTTGTTGAGTATATACGATGTACGAAATAGTATGCAAAGGGTGTTACTGCATGATAACACATTGTATATTTTAAAATTTAATGTTAACGGGACTATTGTTGTTTTTGTTACTTTTTTTATTATTATTAAAGTCTTTCAAAATATCGAAAATATCGTAAATAAGATGGAAAATAAATCTTTTTTGAAATGCTATTTTTCTAATTGTTCACTTTATGCTCAATTAAAACTTGATTCAACATTGATTGAATATTGAAAAAGATGATTTCTTTCACCAACGTCTTCTCGATGTTGCGCTTTTTATGTATTGATATATTTCTTCTTTTTATCTTCCTATCTTTTTAACTTAATTATGCGCTTGCATTTAAGTGGGCTTTTTGTGGATTTTGTTTGGATTTTCGGAAGAAATTATTTTAAATCGATAATAGAATTAGGTTTCTTCGACTTCAAATAATTCTTTGCAACTTCTTCTTTAATGCCAATGACTAAATAGTATCTGTTGAATTTTTATTTGTTTGAATTTATTACTGCCTGGTACTTTTTCTTTTTTTTTTCTATCACGATTTTAATGACGCCTGGTATTTGTTGCAATTTGAATTTGGATTTGCAAAAAAAAAAACTTTGCAATTATCGAGTATAATTTTTTTTGACTAAAAATAGCATGAAGGTTAATGTTTTGGTAGCTTCACTCCATTGCTGGTGCCGTTGTCGACAGCATCGATGCTACTTTTTTTTTTATCAAATCACACAACCAATTGAACAAAACCAGAAAAACTTAACGTTTGACTGAAAGAAAGGTGGAAAGGATTGTTCAAATACTTTTTTTTGTCATGGCACATATTTCGAAATGTTTTTATATATCTGGGTCAATTTCATTTTTTATTTTAATAACTAAACTATGATACAAACACCAAATAATATCATTCGAAACCCTCCACATCTCAAACCTTGAATTAACCAAGTTGCTGCTGCCGGTATCAAAGACATGTCATTTCACAACAAATCATTATCAATTGAAATCATTCTCTTTATTTTGTTTTCGTTCTCTTGGTCTCTTAATAAATAACTGTGTGGGCCTCTGAAACAAGAGAATATTCTCAAGCAGCTGCCTTATTTCAAAAATTGTCCAACGATAAGCATATAAACAGTTGTTGAAGGTTTAATTTAAAAAACCTGATACTTTTAAATCTCTGTACGTCAAGATTACTAAATCGTCTCTAGCATAAATTATACGTTCCTTGATCGCTCTTATCTCCGCTTGAAGAACTGTATTATAGTGCTGTAGCCGAGGCATGCTCTGGTTTCTGGCTCTTCTATATAGAAACCCAATCCCATCCTACCTCCATGTTCAGAGCCAACTGAGTAGCAACAAGTCCCCACGGGCATCTTTGTCATTGATCGGTTTAACCAAAAAAGTCACTCTAGGACCAGATTGATGCAATTGGTTGTGTTTGACATTTCAGGCATCAAGTCACCATTATATGTGATACAATTTGGGGATATGCTTGATCCATCCGCCATAGCCTAGAGACGACACGTAAGAGCCGGCTCATATCGAATCCGTATTTTTATCGATTGGATCACGAGTGTTGTTTATATGCTTGCGGACTGATATTCTCATCGCGCACTTATCCCTAAACAATACATCCTTTAAACAATCTGAGTTATGCGAATGTAGCACATTCGATCCATAGACATCCATCACTTTACTAGAACAGAGTTGAAGTGTAATTAGGCTTTTGTAAAGCCTAAAATCCCATGTATATTTGAATGGTCTAATCTATTTATCAAGATAAGAGATCCTTGTAATTCTAGTAAATAAACGTATTTCGTTCTTATCCGGATTCACATTGAAACCCCTTGCTTTTGCCCAATTATCTACTGAGCCCAGAGCGTTTTCCGCTCTCCTGCATAGATGGTGTGGATTTCTACCCATCAGAAGTGTTAACATATTGTCCGTGTAGAAGTCTGGTTCGAATCCTTCGTCAATCAATATCCTCAAGAGAGTAGTGGTTATCCACATGAGAGTTATAAAAATGTTTCCCTGTATTCCTGTCATTACCTTTATAGTTATGATGTATTCCCCGTATTATATCGATCTATTACTTAGCATATGATCAATCTCACCGATAAGATCCTGTTCCACCTGTAACTTATCTAAGGATGAGCTTATTGGAGGAAGATCTGAACATTATTGAAGGCTCCTTTTATGTCAATGCAGACTGCACGTGAATCTCCTTTGTAAACTAGGGACGAACAGTCGAACTAATTTTTCTCAGATGTAGGCATGTTGACTAAACATCTCTTCAACACGATATCAACAATCTGATCCATGCTTGTGAGCAAAAAGGTGGTTAAGCTAATCCTCCATGAAATCATGCATGAGAACTGATTGCTCTGCCGGCTTAAAGGTACAAAAGCTTTTAGTTGCTTTTTTAAAACTATTTAAATTGATTTCTGGAGCATTTCTTTTTCTGTTGTTTCCCTCCATCCGCTCTGACGATGACCCATTCGAGGAGGTAAGGAATTAAGGGTTCAGTGAAAAATGTACGGATTCCTTTGATGTCATCATCATCTGTTAAGTCAGTCTTGGGTTTTGGATAGAAATTTCATAGTTCGTAGAATGCCTACCAGATAAAGTGGATATTCGGCGGAAACATTAACATTATCTTTCTGAAAAAGTCATATTTTGATATACAAAAATTTGCTCGTTATGTTAATATAAATTCAATTATAATTCTCGATTTAGTAAGACTTATTCTGCAGCTAATTTGTGTCATAAAAAAATACATCGGCATTCTAAATGAAAAATATTTTCAAGTCGCTAAAAGTCTCATGAAAGTAATTTTAACATTGCAGACTTAATAATCGCTAAGATTATTAATATTTACTTAAAATTCAAATACAAAGACCTCAAAAACATTCAAAATATCTAAATTCTCTTGTGGATCCAACAACAATTATAATATTAAATTGTTTGCAAAATTTTTAATGTGCATTATTAGCCTTAAAGTGTCACATATTACTCTGATGGACCAAGTAATTACCTTTGGGAATTAATTGCCATAAGTTAGCAATTTTTCAGCATTTTATTTCCCTAGCGATGATAGTCTTAAAACAAACAACTTTATATGTAAGAATGTAAGTAATGACTGAAATTATTATTCTTGCACAATTACTTGCTGCTTACAACACTAGAAACAAAGAACTCGATATACAGCAAACTGCTGGCCATCTCTGTTTTCGAGCCTTTACGACTTTTCTGTGCACAGACAGACAGACAGACAGACAGACAGACATCACCTTAAAAATTTCCCACAATCAGCAGCAGTAGCAGCAGCAGCAGTAGTGAAAGTTGAGGGGTTTAGTTAAATACAACTAAAAACAGAAATTCAGATAACACTTGTCACATTTGCCACATTTGTTGGCACAGTTAAATTGTCATGTGCTGGCTGCCACACGATTCAATGCAAACAAATAATAAAACAAACGAAAAAGAACCAAAAATAAAAACCTAAGGAAAGAAAACTCCAGTTATACTAGAAGACAATGAGGACATCAAGGCACTGAGTTTGTCTTCTATGCGAATATTCCCAGCTGAACCGTAAAATTTATTAGCCTAGTTTAGCTCCGCTATTTTTACAACCACTTACTAACGCTCTACTTACAATTTCCCTATCTATGTATATATGTATGTAAGTTTTATGTTTCTTCATCATAAGTTAAGTTGTATGAGTGTGTTTTTAGCCAGCAGGTTTAATTAAGGAACACAATCAAAACAAAGTGTCTTCAAACAGTAACAATAACTTCTTAGAAATCTACATAGGAATACATTTTAAAGCACAAGAAAATGAAATATTTCTACAGTGTCTAGAAATAGCACAGTAATTGTAGTTTAGAAAATTTTTACCAACTCTCTTACTCTTACCACGTAATACGAAATTTTTGTAAAAAAAAATATTTTTTATAAAAATTGGTATTTGGTATTGCAAATATAATCACTGAATAAATGATAGCAAAAGACAAGTCAGAATTCAATGAATAGAAAGCAATATTCAACATAACCTACAAAAAAGTTATTTGCAGCTTAAACTAACTATCCAATGCATTTAAATAAATTAGTAGACATACATTCATTTACATGAATATACGAAGAACAGGTAACTTTTTAACAATTTAAACTTTGAAAATCAAAAAAAAAACTCAGAAAAGTGAAGAAAATATTTATTAAAGGGCGTAAAATGATTGCTTCAGTACATGAGATGCAATTTTTGCATTCTCTTTCTAGTATTTCGACCGGTATGTGATCAATGGCAGTTCTAAAGTTGTTTTCTAGGATTGAAATTGTGGCTATATTACCCTTTTGTACAAGAGATCTCAGCTATGCAGATAAAAAATAGCCTAGAGGAGTAATATATCGCGTTATGAGATAACATGCTTTCCAAACTCGCCTCTAACTATTATGTTCGCCTCTCACTGTTATGTATAAGCACATGTCAATCTGTATTCATAGAATCCGGTAACTGTAAAGTAGCAAATTCTGTTACTCTGAAAGAATTCTAAGCTGAAATAATGTCATCGGTTCATGTTCCGTACGTTACAAATTTTTATAATCAAATTCAATGATGTGCAAGCATAGTTCGTCTTGTAGCTTATTCACTGTGGCAGACCTTTCTAGGCATTTTCGGTATTGACACATATCCTGGAATCATCACATAACAGAAACTGTGTAGAAATAAAGAAGTACATCAAGAGTAATTTAGCTAGCAACTGAAAATGATAGAATTTACTTTTAGAGATCTCAAGTTTGATGTTTGTTTAGGATTAAAAAAAGAAGCGAATAAACTTTACCGAGGATGTAAATTTAAACACAGGTAAACACTGGTATTTCGCAATAAATTGTAAAATAAAATTTTAATGTCTGCACATTTCTCAATGATGGCTAGTTAGAGATGATCAGATTAAAAGATATCAAATGAAAAAATTAAAATTTTTTGAATTCCGTCAATCAGTGCCAACAATATATATGTTTGGGTCAAAAAATACGCCAACATGCGCACGAATAGGACGTCAATGAATTTATTTGATCGTCTCCAGGCAACTTTTTATTGATTTTAATATCATTTCTACTTTAATATTAATTAATAATTAACCATTCACACATATTTTTAACTTTTTTACTTATAATTTTAATAAAACATACAATATAGCCAGCTTAGACGAATTCATGCGAGTAATTTCAAATCCAAGTTTATTTATTTTATTAAGGACTTGGTACAAAAACAACAAAATCCGTATAAATGCTAAAATCGTAAAACTACATATTTATTTATGTTAATAAACATATTTTATATGTACATAGATATTGAAAAGCAAATAAGGCAATGATAGCGCTTTAAAAATGTTTAGTATGGGGGACATCACTTAAAAAACCAATTTTAAAACAGCGCAAATTAGTCTGCAAAACAAATGCAATAAATATGCAATACAGATAAAAAAAAACAAATTTCTTCACATTAACTGTACGTTCCAATATATTTCTTTTGATTTTCCGTATGTTTTTTTTTTTTGAAATTTTAAAAATTTGTTTGAAAGTCTTTTAGTTCTTATTGATCTTAGAACGGATAGATAGAACAGAGATACGAATAGTGAAAATATAGAATCTCAAATAGTTGGTAATCAAAAGAAGAGATAGAAGCGCGCAGACATTACTGAGAAGGATAATATAACCAGATCGATCATTTTTAGAGTACTAAAATGAAACGTCCTTAAAGCAATAAAGTTAACGACCAAAAAAAAACTTTCTCCGCGGAGGCCGTAGATCGTTAAATTTAAATGTGCACGATACTGCGTTATTGATAACACGAAACTTGTAATAGAAAATAATTCAAAATTTATTCAAATAAGGTAACTTACAATGAAGTTTCGGTATGTACCTTTAACTTTATCAAATATTATATATTTTTTTAATGTTAAGACTCGGTTTTCAAATATCAAAAAGCATACCGCTATTGGTCCATATAGAATGGAAAACTGTTTAATTTAGTTATTTAGTGATGAATCAGCGAAAAGTATGCCTGGTTATAGGGTGGACCTGCTATGTAGCAAATGGAAGACAACCCTTCCACGAAATTGATGGTTTAATGGATCAGTGAATTTATAAAAACATATTAGAAACAAAATTTTTCTAAATACTGATATTAATGGGGAACATTTCAAGGAACATATTTCGAAATCCTTAAGAAATAAGCTAATTGAATCCATGTATGTATTTTATGCGTTCATGTATCTATTTTGTAGGATTCATGATTTGATTTTTACCTTAAACACGTGCAAATAAGAAAAAATATTGAGAGTTCTATTTATTGTCATTTATATTGCCAAATACGAAAACAATTGCGTTTGATTTTACTTCTCGTTATGCCTTATTTATTACAAAATTTGTATTTATCATCTTGAAATGATTAAAAGTTAAAGGCCACTCAAAACACAAATGGCAAAGCGAATAACCTCATATAATTTAGACTCGGAGCGAAGAGTTTAAAAGGCCCGATTGTCTCGACGTAATTTTATGTAAGCCATAATGTATATAAAAGTAAATAAACTACCGAAGAACTCTTTTCTAAATGAAATACTTTCAAAATTAAGTGAGGTTATAAATTTTCATAGATTTTGCTGCTTTTATTTTATACAATATATAAATACAGACATAGTTGGCCATTACAACCCTGCAGTCAGGATTACGGCCTAGTTTCTCACACCACTTATATTGTGTGTGTTAATTTTATACATGAGTGGCGGGACCTACAGTTTTAAAGACGACTCCGAACGACAGATTTTTTTGAGAAACTTTTCATGGCAATTTTATTTACTCTCAAAGTTTTTGCTAGAAATCTGCTGAGAGGAAGTCGCCGTAGAAATATTTTTTCATATTTCGGATTTGATGTCTGACCGGGGATTCGAACCGTGGTCTTTTGTCTAATAAGCCAACACACTACCTACTAGACTACGGCGCTTACGATACTGTACATAAAACTATGTATGAATATGTCGACTATTAAATTAAAAATCTAATTATTTTAAACTTATATCAATGATCATTGATCTAAAAATAAGCTTTCACTCAATCTGATTATTTCGTTTGCATTATATTGAGAAAATTATATTGTACTCTAAATGAAATCTTTTGCGTGTTAAAAAAATTGATAAATTGTTTTAAATCCGTTTCTTGCTTACCTGTATTGTTAATATTGTTAAGTTTTAACCTTTTAAAAACGTTTGAAATATTAGCTTGTAGATTGGAAATAAAAATCAAAATAAATTTGTGTTTAATTCTAATTAAATTCTTTATTCGCACAATTTTGTGTGCCACTGTTCACAACTGATTCTAAAAACAACAATTGCTTTATTTGTTATTACTTTTATTTATGCTCTTTGCAATAAACAATGACAATTATTACACAATTGTTCTGTAGATCTTTGTAACGGAGATCATCAAACCACGATTGCTTTCTTCTTGAACTTGATTCTCACTTTGCATACTTTCCCCTGTCTTTTATATAGCGACGTAAACAGTCTGATGAATGTTCTCGTAGTCGGAGCTTCTGGTCTTCGCCTTTACAAGAATTCTATGAATATAAACATGTTGTTTACATTCATGTATGCTTACTTATGTGCTGTTAGTGTAGGTTGTTTACGTTTGACCGTGCAGTTGTTGTTGCTTGTTGGTTTACTTGTTTATTCTTATTTCGTAATACTGATGTTCTTGTTTAAGCAAGTGTGTTTAAGCAAGTAAGCAAGTCAGTTGTTTTATTTTGGTGGGTTTTGTTTAACATTTTAATGTTAAACGATGTTACACCATTTCCATTTTCGTAACAATATATATCGATTATATTAATCTAAATATGTGGCCAAGAACCAAAATCTATGTATAGTACGTTTAGTTTTCTACATCATTTAGAATTAATTTTTGAATTTCTATGAGATATTATATGATTATTTGTAAAATCAAAATAAATGTTTGCCTATCTTTTTGCATAGTATTAAGATACTCTTTAGGTTCAAGGAAAGCGTTGTGAATTGGCAACGAGCTATAACTATATATTAAAAAAAAATACTTTAGAAACTTTAATATGTTAATTGCCATTAAATATTAATTTGCCATTAAAGTTAATTTGGAATTTCTTAGTTACTTTCAACAGCTGCCGCTATTTTTTTACTTAACATCCAGAGCTGTAGGCCTCAAATTATTGGGGTATTTAATGTTGGTCGAATCCATTCTAACGCTTTCGATACAAGCTAGTAATGTAACAAATGTCATGAGGATGTCATTTTTAAATGTCCTGCCTAATAACTAAAAGAACAAGATTGTTTCGGGTAGTAGGCATATGTTATGCTGCGTTATTTATTTGGTTGGTAGCTGACAGCCCTTGATGTCAATAGCGTAATTTAAGGATAAATAATAAAAAGTGAATCTCGTGCAAAAAAAAAATTGTGAAAGAATTATAAATTAAGTGACGAATTTAAAAATACATCCCAAATGCATTTAATTTAATTAAATTAACTGCATGCAGTATTTGCACAGAGTATTACTCATTCTTATGCATGTTAAATTACAAAAGGAGAAAAATTTTTAAACAATTTCACTCGTACATTTTTAACATGGTTCGCGTATAAAAATAGATTTTTTCAATTTTTTTTTTTCGATCGATAAACGTGCACGCACTTACACGTTAACACATTAACTTCTAAAGAAGTTTTCTCCATTACATATAAACTTACATTTATATAAACATAACAGAATGGCGACAAGCGTGTACATATACACAAGTATATACTACGATAGACTTGCATTTATACATATCTGCGCATATACAGTGGACAGCAAAAATCTTACTACTCTAATATATTTTGACAATTTCATGAATTTTAATCAACAGTCTGTATAAAAAGTTAAGGTTTTTATATTTCTTTTATTACTTTATTTCCGTTTTATTATAAAATAAACAATTTGTTAGTGTTTTTCATAAAACAATAGAAAAATAAGGAAAAGTTTGAGATGACTCCATATGTACCCCCAAGGAGAATCCTGAGTAAATTTAAAATGCAAAAGCCTAATATATGAAAATGTTATCCTTTGTATTTAATAGAATATCCCTTAAGGTCAACCAATCCATTTCACACATTTGGAATTGAATGTACAAGTTTTGTTTAGTGTTTTCTGGTGGCACCATAAGCACGTTTTTCGCTTGACTTTTGTTTGAGATTTAGTGATTACGTAACCATTCTTTCAAATAATTTCCTTTATACTCTCTAGAAGTCATATCAGGACTTTGTGTAGCAATATTAAGCCTGTGGGGACTTTTTTTGTCAAAACATATTGGAGTACTAAGACTTTTGCTGTCCACTGTATAGATTTTTTGTATAAAGACACGCGATGTGTATACATGTTGACAACACTCGCAGGTTTTATTTACAAACTTTCGTATACTACGTATTGATTTGTAACACATAGATATATACGTATATGTATGTACATTCTCTAACAAAATTAGTAGTCACATTCTATCGTAATAGATGTATGGACTTCTAAAAATCTACAGGTTGACATAGTCTTGTCACCGTATCCTAGTGAGTATTTACTGACTTAGTAGACTTAGTAGTAGTAGACATCTTTACAGAAATTGACATGCAAAGAGTATATGTATCTGTCGGCTGTCCCTCTCTGCACTCTTCTGACTCTTCTGAGCTCTAGGCGCAATCTAATTTCCATGATATAATGTTTCGTTAAACCACTCTTTAACAAAATTAACGCGCGTAAGATGAATAGTTTCTTTACTAAAGAACTGTAATAAGCATGTCTAATACATTTAGTATCTTTGTCTACAAAACAGAAAAAAGCTAAACTTTTTTCTCTGTTAGATTGGACTCGTAAAAACACAAATATGACCCATAAAATGTAGCTACAAATGAGATTTTATATCAAACGCAACTCCTATACGATATATTATATGTGGAATAATCATAATGTGCTAGATATTTGAGTACAGTCTGCCTGCTCTAACGGCTAAAGGAATTTCACCACTATATTTAAATTCGATTGCAATAATTTAAGTTCTTTAGAAACAATAAGTAAATATTTACTCTGTATATATGACGTTTTGTATTAGAAAAATAGATAAGCATTAATCGCAGTAAAGCTGTATTATTACCCAATAATTAAGAAGTCGAAGTCGCCGTAATCTTGTGGATAGTGTATTGGCTTATTAGACGAAAGGCAACGGTTCAAATCCCCGGTCACACATCAAAAACGAAATATGAAAAAAATATTTATGCGGCGGCTTCCTCTCAGCAGGTTTCTGGTCCCGCTACTCATTTATTAAATTAACGC
>QOCX01000224.1:220698-322549 GCA_005959815.1 Sarcophaga bullata
AAATGGTAAGAGAAGCTAGGCCGTAATCCTGATTGAAGGATTATGTACGTAATTAAGATTTAAGCAGAATTTTATAGTGTCCCTAATAATATGGCCAGCGACTGTATATAAAAACATAACTATTGAATAAATTTTTGTATTGAGTTCTTTTTCCAGTTACTAATTGAATAAAAAATCTGTTTGTGTTGAAAGTTGTTACACACGTTAGGAGGCAATCAGAAAGTGTTAATGGCCGGTAAAAGCATCAAAGACATTTTGATCATTGTGACTCTCTTCTACAACAAAAAATAAATAAAAATTAATTGACCAAATAAAAACGACTTTCATCATTTCAACTGGCAAATCTTTTCAGTGAGATTACTTTTAGTTTTCATTTTTACTCATGACATTCTCACTTAAATTGGTAGTAATATATGAGAAATCTTTTGTTAAGCGATTATCATTTTCTTTTACTTCATATTTCATACATAAAGATTTAGGCGAAGAATTATTTCAGGGTTATACGACAGTTAAATTAGCGGAATTGTTTGAAATTTAATCAGTGTAGTGATTGAATTTAGTAGTTGAAGACTATTGTACTCTTTATTAATTTAAAATATAATTTAAAATTCAATTTAGTTTTATTATTTAACAGGGAAAGTTTAAAAAAAAAGGAAATGTTGTGTAAAAAATGTTAAGTTTATCCTTTTCAGCTGGCAAGGGTTAACTAATTTGGGAAACTTGGATATACAAACTATATCGGTATGAAATGAACAAATATGTCCATAGGAAATCTCTTTTTATATTGGTGATGACATATTTCAAACGTACATATTCAGAACACATACAGCATCATATGGTAGTCATGCTCTTTCAGATCAATATGCAGAAGATAATTTCGCCGATTCCGAAATAACCACCAAATGAAGTTTGAAGGCGCCAAAACAGACAAACAAACAATATTAGATACAGAAATACTTTGAGTCAGAAACAAATTGTGGAAAGGTCAAATGTAGAACAACAAACAATTGCTGATTGTTGAAAAGCTAAGAGAAAAATCCGAAAATCTGGAAAAAGGGTGCCACATAAATTGAATACAAACAGATGGAACATTAAAAACTTCTTATGAAATTTTGCTTCCAAAACACCATAGAAAACCAGTGCTGCATCGAATTCTTGCTGGCGATGAATTTATAAATTTATTTTCAGGATGCTAAACGAAAAATTCTAACCTGCTGCAACCATCAACTTCGGCTGCATAACCAAGTCGATTCAACAAGGTGACAATGCTGTGTGTGTGTGGTAGAATTAGAAAATTGTGGTATACACGAGGTCGTGAAACACATTGACAGCGTTAATACAGTTCGCTACCGACCACAAATTTTAATCATGCGTTCAAAAATTTCGCAATCTTTTTTCATTGAAACACACAAAAAAAGTTAAAAATCAATTGCTTTGTCTTTCTTCTTTTTTTTTTGTGGAAATAAATAAATTCTTTCAAAATAATTCCACGAAGAAATAATTTTGTGATTTAAAAAAAAATATTTTATATATTTATACATACTTACATACATATTAACATTAACACCATTATTAATTGAATACTTGGGAGACACTCTTGATTTTTATTTTTATTGTTTGGCATCTCCGGTCCATTACATTTACAATATTGCAGCAATATCCAGCGTTGCCATTTGCCATGTTTTCCCTTTTTTCCAAGTTTAAGGAGATGCGAAAAAGTTTTCATTAAATTTGTTTCCTAACAAAACAAGTTTTTTCAATAAATTCAATAATAATAACACGAAATATTTACATTTTTAAATAAAATATTGTGTTTTTTTCTTGTAAAAACAAGGTTTTTTCCCAGAAATAAAAAGATTTTCGAAAAAAAAATTACTGGCAATGGTGGACGGAACAGAAACCATTACATTCTTGTGGAGTTCCTATGGCGATGCGGGAAGGTCACATATTTGTTCTGTTGCATACACTATATCCATATATTTCGTTTGCCGGGCAAAGTTACTTTAGATATTAACTTTTGAGGTTTTAATTATAAATGTACCTCAACGTATATATCTTGACTTTACTTTTGGTTCAAATAATTTTAAAATCACATTCTTTTCAGCATAAGATTTTGAACTCCCCGATCTAATGAACTCCCCGATAAAATGAACGAAAGGTAAATTTACGTGATTTTTTTGCTACAAACAAATATATCATTAGACTTGTTTGTCATCGAAGAGTTATTCCATATTTTTTTCAAAATAGTACATGTGAAAAATTCACTTAATATATGTACATATGTATATAGAATGTGTACATATATATTACTAAAAAAAATCTTGCATTAATTTCAATAAAATTTAAATTGATTAAGCACTTTGTAAATTAATTTCATTTAAAAACTTTTATCAATTATGGAGTGATTATTAGCATTATTAATTTTAATCTTTACAATTTCCTTTGGCATTTGCTATAAGCTGCCAAGTTTTTTTTTAGCTTGTCATTGGTGAAAGATATCAAGTACAATATCAATAACTAATAAAACAATTTGCAATTCGTTTATTAAATTCACGATAAAATTTTCCATGCTTTACAAAAAAAAAAGAACAAAAAAACGTTTCAAAGTTTGAAAAATTTTTCAAAAAAAAAAAAACAAAAAAAGGAAATAATCTGATAAAAATAGAAGACAAGACAATAAGGAGAACAAATTTGAAATTGCTTGAAAAGTTCTTTTTATTTTGTAATTTTCTTACCAATTTTCTTTCTGCTACTTTTTTGTTAAATTTAGATGAAATGACATTTAAAAGTAACTTTTACACAGTTTTCGCAAAATGTTGTACAAAAAAAAAAATTAAAGAAATTTTTATTTCTTTTCCTTTGTAAAACTTATTCAATGAAAACTTTTTATTTAATGCGGTTTTATTCAAAGGAGCCTTCGAAAAATTTTCTTTTATTTCTTTGTAAGATAATGTTGACGTTTTATTGCAATACATTGTACTTCATTTTATATTGTCGTACTTAATAAAATGCTTAAGTTTACAAATATAAATTTATGTCTACGAATTTATGCTTCCAAAGACTTTCATCATATTTACAGTAAAAGTTGGAGATGTAAACGTAATTAATTATGCAAAATTAATTAATTTTAAAAATTTTACCCTTGCTCTCTCTCTCTCTCGCTCTCTTTCTACCTATATGGATTCCCTAACTATCCTTATTGTCATCCATACATACATAATTCGCCATTACAAACCTTCAGTCAGGATTAAGGTCTAGCTTCTCACACCACTTATGTTGTGTGTGTTCATTTTATACATGAGTGATGGATGGGACCTCCAGTTTAAAGTCCACTCCGAACGACAGATTTTTTGAGAAAGTTTTCATGGCAATTTTATTTACTCAGAGTTTTTTGCCAGAAATCTGCTGAGAGGAAGTTGAAGAAGAAATATTTTTTTATACTTCGTTATTGATGTCTGACCGGGGATTTGAACCCTGGCCTTCCGCCTAATAAGCCAACACACTACCTACTAGAATATTTATAATAAATATTTATGTGCGACATCGACTTCTGTCGTTGTATGTATGATTTTTAAATTAAAACTAATAATTATATATTAAAAGAAAATTATTTTTCATATTGATGTAACAGCAAAATATCAGTATTTATTGCCTAAAGCACGATTATGTATTAAGTGGTTGCAATCTTATTCAGTACAGGGCAAAGAAATAGCAATACTTCCCAAAAACGTTATGTAATACAGAAGTAAATAATGTATATTTACTTTGAAGGTAGTTGATATGGGCGATTTATATATCGGTAAAACTATAAGAGATACAAAAACAACAACGTCATTCTCTACTCTATTAATTTACAAATATTCTTCACCATGACATAAGTGGCATGTTCAAAGGATCAAATCGAGGGAGCCCTGGCATCGATTGGTGTCACCAACTGGCGTAGGAGAGCAAAAAGCAGAGGCACATAAGAAGCGTAAGCCTTTAAATTGAAGCTGCATTCTTTCCGCGTGCCTACCCATAACACAAAGACCTGTAAGCATGAGCGCTGTGATTAAGATGATGCCACGACCAAGTCCAAGTAACTATTTGGTACGCCTTCTATCCATCCAGCACCAGGTGAGTCTAGCGGTGAAAAAGGACCCTACATTGGCCTATGATACGTTGGGTTCTCGAAAGAATTTCTGCACAATGTCGAACTTGACCGAGGCAAGTGGCATATCCAAGTCGTTTGTTAAGAAGTGTAACGTTGTGTATTTGTTCAGAGCAGTCCACCAGAAAGCAACACCATATAGGAGGTTGGGTTCGATAACCGTAGAATAGATCCAGCGCATGATTCTTGGACGAAGACCCCATATGTTTTCAACCGCTCTACTGCAGCAGTAAGCAGCACAGGACGCCTTATGTGCCCTAACAGCCAGCCTTTTATTTAACCTCGGGACTCAACGTAAGTCTGGTCCCGCATATGGTAGGAAACCTTTCCTAATATGGATCGATATTTGGGCTCGAAATGATAGTCATTTGTTAGTTGACTAACTGCATACTGTCACCAACTCGAATGCATACAATTTTTGTTGTACGAGATCTAGAATATTTCTACCGAACTTGACACCAAAAAGTGTCACAGTAAAGACGAGCTCAGGTCAAGATCTTCAAAATTGTTTAAAATGGTCATGATCCAGAAAAGGTCATATGACCATATAGAACCATGACTTCATTACCGACAAATTCAAACATTTTTGAAAAACTGCTGATATCTCAATTATAAATAATGCTAATCCTAATGCACACAACGGAATACACTTTTAGATTGGTAAACGTTTTAAGAAAAACGTTTGGAGATAAAAACTATTGATCAGACGTCTTTACCTAAATTTTTAAGTTATCGAAAACCTGCTATAAAATTATCAAAGTTATACTAATCAACGTCATTGTGCGTGCTTATAAATTGCGATAATTTTTATTTTTATTTTATTAAACACTTCGGGAATACTGTTGAACAGTTATATTCAGACTTTGACCTTGCTGATAACACTGCTTTTATTACAGCACATGAGAACCCACAAGAAGCAACCCGATTCCTGCAGCAACATTTAGCCATAAATCGTAACAATATGCATAAAGCTCTCAACTTGCCATCGGTCAAAATGGAGATTGGAAAATATTCTGTGGTTCGTAAAATTTTTGGACATCACTTCAGCAGTATTTTGCATATTTAATAAATAACCAAGGAAAATAGAATACGGTTCCAAAACTAAAAGAGGCAACAGCAGAAAAATCTGTTTAAAGAACAACTGAGCTTTTGATACTCAATTTAGATTGTTTTATAAGCCATTAGTTGTTTTGTAGTCGCCGTAGTCTAGTAGGTAGTGTGTTGGCTTATTAGACGTACGGCCAGGGTTCGAATCCCCGGTCAGACATTAGTAACGAAATATGGAAAAAAATATTTCTTCGTCGGCTTCCTCTCAGCAGATTTCTGGCAAAATTGCCATGAAAAGTTTCTCAAAAATCTGTCGTTCGGAGTCGACTTTAAACTGTAGGTCCCACTACTCATGTATAAAATTAACACACACAACATAAGTGGTGTGAGAAACTAGGCCGTAATCCTGACTGAAGGCTTGTAATGGCCAAATATGTATGTTATGTATGTAGTTGTCTATTTGTTTCCCATCCTATTGGATCTAATTTAGTGTTGATTCTTGGTAAAGTTGATAAGTAAATACCATATTTGGTGCTTTGTAATGGCACTATGCTGTTATACAGGATGCACACAACATTCATTTACATATACACATGCCACATACATACATGCATATGCATGTTTGTTTGTATGAATGTACACTCATATAAATAACTTTTATTGTCGTGCAATTAACCTTAAGGCAATTTTTCAATGGCTGTACATAAATGGACAATTTATGAAATGGTCGGCTAATAAAATATTTCATCGCATAAGACAAGCAACAACAAGCGTTTGAAGAGTAAAACAATCACAATTGAGCCACAAATTGACCAATTTGAGGTTGCAAGAAATTACCATAATATTGACATGATTGAACAAACTACCACCCCCTACCCTTTTGATTTGAAATTTGAAATGGTGTGTGCATACAGTACATAAGGCATGTAATAATTTTTATGGTTTTTGCTTCGTGCAGAAGATGTTGTTGTAAAATTATTTCGAATCAATTACTTCGACAATGCACGCAATATTCCTACAGTACTGATGATATTTACTGAAATTAAAGTGAAAATTCAAGTGAAAAACGTCGAATGTTCTAGTGCTAGTTATCGAATTTATAATTTTTAGGATTAAACAAACCAAAAACTTTCATATATTTTTAACTTATTTTTTATTAATAATTTAATAATGAAATAACGAAAAATTAATGTATATTACTTGAAAAGTGTGAACTTATTAATTAATTAGATTAACGATATTTTTTTAATTATTTTGAAAAATCTAATGACATACACATTTAATTTTATAGCTTAAAACATCGTTCACTCTCAGTTTTATCGTGGTATACTTTAGGATATTTATAGTACAATAAAGAAAAACGATAAATGGAAATTTAATATCGATTAGTGGAGGAGAACTTTGTAATTTTTTAATCGGAAATTATTTTCTCATATTGCTTTACCCATATGTACGTTCGCATATACAGAGAAATAAATATATGTGAAAGGCATACATACATACATACATACATACATACATACATACATACATATACTTATAAATACTTATTTGTACCATCTGCTACAAGTTTTTTATAAATAATTAATTCGCATTAAACTGTAAGTTAACCTGTATTTTTGTAACTGGTCGATAATACAAGTTGAGCATTAATAAATGATAAATGCACTGAAAGAATTTGGTCAAGAAGCTAAAATGGTGGAATAGTTTAATGCCTAATCTCTTGCAAATTTTTTTTTTTTTTTTGCTTCTTCCATTTTCTTTCGATGGGACTAACTTTATTGGCCAAATTTAATCGTTTTCGTTTAATTGTTTTCTTTATGTTTGATTTGGTTTACAAGCAACTTGAATCATGTTATTAAATAGTGTTGATCCGACAATAATTTTGATTTTTTATTGCAACTGCTAAGGCCATAATACGGCTTTACAACGTTGCCTCAATGTTAATATGAAAATATTTTTACAACAATGCATCAGTATTTCCTTTCATATTGAGGGCCCGCTATTAACCTACTGTTGTCCAATTGACATTAGTTTGACACATTTTTAAATACTTTCGACATGTTTATTGATAAAATTATGATACTGTTTGACGTTCCTCACCTAACTTCGGCGTTATTTGTGGAACTTCTATAATTTTTCATTCTCACTCACTGTAAAACAGAAGAATCCTCATAACTTTATAAGGCAGCTCTATTGGTACTGAATAAACGTCTTCTGACTTTCACAAAATATAAATCAACACCTGAATGCAAATCAGTCTTTTAATTGCAGGTTTTTTGAAATTTGAATGAAAATAGCAGGATCAGTGGCTGGTTGTTTACATTTAGCAGGAAATTCTCAGAAGAATTAAAGTGAGTGAACGTGCCCTCTATTAGATAATGATTAATAGGTAGAAATTTCACATTGAAACAAAATTAACTCAAATAAAATTAAAGACTACGAAATTTATTAACTAATTGGCAGAAACTCATGACAGAACTCATAATGCACTAACACCGTGTGGGAAGTATCGAAGTCAGTTCCGGCCGAATGCCAGAGTTAACGTGGGCACATTCGCATAAAGACTACCTCATAAGGTACAAAATATTTTCGAATGTAAATTACGATAAAAGTTCAATTTATTCTTGGTGTTAATCAGACTTAAAAATATTTACTTAGAATTAAGATTTGACACATTATTGTGATTTGAAATATATTTTAAATTATAACACTAAGGAAGAAGCAAAAATATCTATAATTTTAGCGTATATTTTTGATAAGTTATAGTCGCCTTTAAAAATCATCAGCGTTTCTGAATCTATAGGTAATTCTCTTTAGAATTTTTTTTCTAAAGTGCAAGGTTTTTTCTTTATACTTCATATCATAACGATCATTCACGAAATTCGAAGTGTAATATGTTATTTCCAATATCGAAAAAAGCTTGAATTGCCGAAGTTTACAACAATTATTCATCTAAGTAGCATGCAACAAATAGTATAAAATCTATAAAATCAGATTAACGAAACAAGTTTTGCATTCTATGATTCTCTTGTTAGATACCACATAAAAGCTTCCATCATAATCTCTAAAAATGATGCATTCACCATGCTCGTGGCTTATGGAGCCCAGGTTTTCTCGGAAGAAGCCCAAAGGCGAATATAAGAAATATATATTCCACGATACTTTTACACCTAAAATTATCATTGTCTGTACCAATTTTTTATTTAATTAATATTTACGGACTTTTGGCTCTCCTTAAGGAAATCGCGCATGATTCATTTGTAATTTAAACTTCTGTAGTTTCCTAGAAAGTTACAAACAATTTGTCGAAATGAATTCCTGGAATTCATTTCTCATCTGTTGACAATAACTTTTCAAATGTGATGCTCAAAAAACCTTTAGAAACTTTAACAGTTGAAGGATTTATAAATTGTGTTTTTAAATACCCAATGGCGTGACTATCCTTTTATAGTGACTTAATAAAATTTTTTCAAAGCTCGGCTTTATATTTAACGGCAACAAGTTTACTTTACCCCTTTTGATCATATACTACCCTAATCACTATTAATTCATACACCACGCATTTTTTTCGATATACCAATATTTTAAGTTCCATATTTTGAATGAGACAGTTACATTAATTGTTCACGATATGTGTAACAGGTGTAGATGGCTTTTTGTTGCCGATATGCAGTGAAACAGTTTGGTGGCTTTCTTTACTACTATCAACCTATAGTCGCTATTCACATATTTTATAAAAAAAATTTGGTCTCTTAAATTTGTCAGGGGCTCTAATTTCTCTTTTGTTAGTCCGAAGTCTCTGATAATATTATTTAGCTCTGGCTGATAGCTTCGGTTTAAGAACAACTCATGTGACCACACATATTTGAAGACGAAGGTTGAAGGAGTGTTAAAACTGCATCACACATATTTTCAAGGAATTCAATTCAATCTTGATGTAACACGTGAAGTGCAAGACCACCGTAGGAAATAATGGGATTGATCCATGGCATATGTTTTCAAAACCAACTATTCGTATTTAAGAAAATAGCAATTAAATTGGCGACTCGATGATAAAATTTTCTTATGTATTCTGTTAGTTGAAACAGATTTGCAGCATAAATTTGTTTAAAACTTTGTTTAAATATACTTACGAAGGCTTCAAAGACCATATTTTGCCTTTCATTCTGATCATACATTTGCCGCATACACAAAATAAATTCGGATCGTTTTTCTATACATTTTTTTTTTCATTTTTACAAAAATAGGCACGAATCTTATCTAAAATTACTTATTGAATAAGATCGATTATGCAAAATGATCCGTAAATATAACTTTACTAAGAACAAGACAGAATATAAGAATTTTTCTGAATCCGAGAGTAAAGCCCGGCGGAGACCATTTTCCTACTATGGTGTTAAATCACAATATTGTATATAAAGCACTAAGAGAGTGATGGATTATATTGTAATCCTTCGAAATTCCATGCTATATAATGTGGCATGAAAATATATCACAACAATGCTTGTTTCAGCAAGATAACGGCCTTAAAGCTTACCATAAACTACACTAAGAAATGTTTAGAAGATAACAATATCCAATGTATTATACTGATGTGGACTAATGATCGAGAACGTATGGAATATAGTGAAATGAACAATGTGAGGAAAGTTTCCTACAAATTAATTCAGGCTGCCTGGTATGATATACCAGATTCAGTATGTTAAAGTTTTGTTGACCATATGCTGAGACGATGTCTACAAAATATTAATCACTCTAGAAGAAGGTTATAACTTAACCATGTTATTATATTTTTATAACTATTCCGATAGGAAAATTGGATGTCCTAATTTTTTTTCTATTTTCATTTTAATCTAATAAAAACAAAACAATGAAGTTTCTCATTTTATTTATTTTCTGATCGTATCACTAACTGTCATATTGGTGTCCTTATTAATTTTCACATGACTGTGTATATAATTTATAATATAAAGATAAATATTTATATGTGCACTATAATAATAATAAAAATAAATATTAGCATTAACTTAACTAACGTTATTATTTCTGTATATCCGCTAATTCTGTCATAACAGTTTCGTAGAAATGTGAAATTATGTACTAATGTTTACCGGTTTGTAAAGTTACAAATTTCCCGTTAAAAAGCATAAATTCTCAGAAACATATTTGCATACATACGTACATATATAGTATTGTACGATTATTTCAAACTAAAAAAGGAAACAGAAAATTGTCAGCTGTTGGTTAAGAACTAATCAGATAGACATGAGTCGAGTGTTTATGCAAATTGTCTCGTATACACAATTCTACCACTTTTTATTGAAATTATTACCACAACAAATATAATGCTAGAATCGTTCTATTTTTTAACAATAAAGGTATACTTTTAAAACTTTGTATGACAGACATACATATATAATTGTATTTTTATTAAACATAGTAATAATAAAACACTGAAAGTAAAATATAATTGCTATGAGAAGTTTCTCTAAAACCTATCGTTTGATGTCGACTTCAAAGTGTTGTTTCCGCCACCTATTAATAAAGTTAACATACACAACATAAGTGGTGTGAGAAACTAGATAGTAATCCTGACTGAAGGTTTATAAGGACCAAGTATGTATAAATGTATGAATGCGAATAATAATAATAATTTATTCGCGTCATATAAATGTATCTGGATCAGGACGCAAAATAATTGGTCGACAATTTATGTCATAAAAGAAAAACTAGAGTCAGATTGTCATGTAAACAATGTTGATGGCTCAGAAGCTAAGTATTGCACAAAAACCGTTTAATATTTAATATTTAAACAAGACTTTATAAAATTTTTTGTCGTCAAGATTATTCCACAATTGCGGCAGTCTTCCAGGGAGGTTCCTAACTATCTAAAGGACTAGCACCAAGTGATGTTTTGCTCTCCCTTTATGTATGTGGCGAAAGCGAATTTTAATAGAATGAATGTGAATGACAGCCAATTAAGTAATAAAACTTATATTAGATCTGAATAGGCACAGTCTAACTATGCTAAATGAAATTCAAAATTTCATGCAAAAATAATGAACTGAAATTGAAACTCTTATGCCATACTAGTCTTAATAATATGGATGTACATATATTTACATATACATATGTACATACATATGAAACAAGATTTAATATAGCTGTGTTACTGATTTTAAGACATGGTTAATAAAGTTTTTATCTGCTCATATATATATTCTGCCGATTAATTTGGTTCATTTTGCAACTTAACTTAACTTGCTTTAAACTTGGGGTTAGTTAAAGGTACCTTTAACTAAAGGGAACTCTAAAGTTACTTTTAACTTATTTTTGTTATTACAATTTACAGATAAAATAATGTTAACATTTTCGAAAATACGTCAGTGTCGGAGCAATGCCGATAAAATCGTTCACTTAAACAAGTTTTTTTAAAGGTAGTGGCAACGACTGGCTTCTTTTTTTTTTCTTTTTTGCTGTTAACTAAAGGGAGGATTTAAACTGACAGATAAATTGTTTTTAGTTATTATAAGTGGCCAATAGGATAGATGTGAGCGTTGAGCTAAAGGAAGGATCATCCTACCGGTAACTTTTAAAGTTAAGTTTATGTCTGAACATGCCATATTATACATTATTTTCAATATGACAACTTATAAGATAAACAAAATGAGCAAACACAAAAAAAAAATTATTATTTATTTATTAATGTTTTATTTGATTAACTTTTCAATACTTAGAATACGGCAGTTTATGATGTAGATTGTTAGATTAATTTATGAATTCGCATCATATCGATTCTACATGTATACGAGGGCTTTTTACATGTTACCAATTCCTAAAGAAACCACGTTTATGTTATTTAGGGTATGCAACATAATACTCGTAATTCAGTGAATGTAAACTATTTACATTTAATTCTATACTTCATCCATTTATTCACATTGTTTTCTTTCATAGTTTCATTGTTTCTATAAAGTATTATCCTTCAGCAGCAGACAGGGGATTTTATAATGTTACCTACGTTTAGTCTTTTAGGAATCTTCTTTATAAGAGACTAATCCATATACTTGAATGAATGTAAATATAAATATAATACTATATCCATATGTATATATGTATGTGTGTGTTTGTTTGCGTATAAAGTGAAATCATATACATACATAATGAATTATTTATGGCTTATATACATATATTTAAACGAATATTATCTCAAAGCTAACATGGCGACATTATCAAGTATTTGGGTTAAATATCGTTTACAATATTTTTTGACTCTTGCATTCAAACTAAATGCAGTGTGAATTATTTATTTTGATGTTGAAATTCATAAAAAAAAACAAAATCAAAATTTAACTTTAATGGTTGCACTTTAAACGTATAAAAAATAAAGCAGAAAAATATTTATTTTCCATAAAAATCTTTGAACAAATATCAGTCAAAGTCACACACATTAATATACATACAGTAGGTGGAAAATATCTACGAAGAGTAAGTATTTCCTTCAAAGCGTTTTCACAGCATTTGAGATAATGTTTGTGAAAAATAATTATTCATGTTATCCTGTTTCTTTTTTTTTTCAAAATCAAACTTATTTTTCAAGATTTAACAATGGTTGCTGAATTATGCATTATATTTTGATATTACACTCACACTAATGGTATAAACTTTAAACCTTTGGTAACACTACCAAAAACAGAATACATAAGGAAATTTTATCATCGAGTTGTCATTTTGATTGCTATTTTTTAACTACTAATAGTTGGTATGGAAAACATATGCCATGGATCCATCGCATTATTTCGTATGGTGGAATTGCACTTCACGTGTTACATCAATATAGAATTGCATTCCTTGAAAATATGTGTGATGCAGTTTTAACACTCCTTCAACCTTCGTTCTTCGAGAAAACCTAGGTTCCATAAGTGACGAGCATGATGAACGCATCATTTTCAGAGAGTATGGAATGAAAATATGATGGGCGCTTTTATGTGGTATCTTACAAGAGAATCATAGAATACAAAACAAAAGTGGAAATATATTTTGAAACTTGTTTCGTTAATCATATTTTATAGAAAATATAACTATTTGTTGCATGCTACTTAGATGAATAGTTGTTGTAATCTTCGGCAGTTTCAGTTTTTTTCAATCGTTATGATATGAGGTCTAAAGAAAAAACCTCACACTTTAGAAAAAAATTCTAAAGAGAATTATCTATAGATTCAGAAACGCTGATGATGAAAAAAGGCGGATAATAATAGAATAACTATTTATAAAAAATATTTGAAACATACAGTGACTCAAAAAAAAAAATCGGACAAACCTAAATCGATTAAATTAAAAAATAGTTTATTTTTAAGAAAACGTATACAATTTGTATTCAGAAAATTAAATAATTAATTTTAAATAATTATACAAAAAAAAGGGTAAAAAATTATATCAAGCGAAAAATCGGTCAAAACTATAAGATTTAGATGGCACTGATTAAAAAATAGGTAAATGATAAAGTAATTAGTAATGCAGTGAAAGAACCTATAAGGAGTATATTAATGCTATATTTTGCTAAAAACATTGGATATTGTATGAGTCTCCACATACTTTTATAGCTCCACGACATTTTTAACAGTTCTTTCATCATTTCTTATATCTTCTTCACAATACCCCTTTCATCATGATCATTTCAAATCTTTCCCTGATCTTTTTTGATTTTATTTTCAACTTTATTTTCAATACAACATCTTTTAATTCGTCATGAATGATTGATCAACTTCTTCCTACAATTTCAGCAATATCTCTTACAGTTTTCGCTTCGGCATATAATCAAATAATAACTTGCCTCATTTCTATTGCCGATTGTTTGTTTCTATTGTTTGGAGACATTTTTACTTTTATTTTATAAAAACTCACTGAATTCAACAAAAAAATTAATCCTACTTTGTTGGTCCGATTTTTCGTTTGGCTTTAAAAATTTTTAAATTTAAATATTTTCGCTAAATTTTCCAAAAATGGACTTCATCTTCTTTTACAAAGTTTATATGGCCAAATAAAAGTTTTAAAACAAAAAGTATTGCAAAATTTAATTTAAATAAAACTAATAAAAGGCATGTCAGATTTTTCGTTTGAGTCACTGTATATTTTTATGCATAGAATTTCTATTGTGAAAATAGCAAAGCGATTAGAGCAACCGCTCTGATTTGTAAATATGTAGTTATGACTTGTGAAATTAGATTTGTTTGGTTACTTAATAAACTTTGTAAAAGCAATTGGTTTTAACAATCAATTTGGAATAATTAAAACTGATTAAAATCTAATGCCCTTATTGTAATTAATAACGCGTTAACTTCATGATTTTTAATTACAGACGACAACAATAACATGGGCTGTCCCTATGAGACGGCAATACAAAAGAATCGAATAAATGAAGCATCTTCAACAACCCGTTTAAATTCCACGACTAGAAATTTTCTACTAAACGAAGGCAAGGAACATCTACACAACAATAAATTAAATCAACATAATTTTGGAAACAACATCACTAACGACTACTGCCAACAATACCAAAAGCTACCGACTATAATTAAAGCCAATAAGACTTCAACAGTTATCAACAGCTGGAAGGAAAAAATTCAAAAGAAAATAAATTTCTTTAACTCAGAATCGAAAGAGTACGCACGAAGCAATTATTCCATTCACCTGGAAACATTACATTTTGTAAAATCAGAAAGTGTCACTGCGAGCGAAGAAAAAGACGAAGATACAGATACAGTGCTACCAGGAACCTGCATTAATTGTTATCCACTTACCTGCCACAATAGGTATTGTTGTAAAAAGCAACAACAACTGCAAACACATCTTGTTGTCGACAAGATTGCACAGCACAACAGACGCAACATAAATAATATTACCAACGGCACCAATTGTAACTTAAACAATTACGACTGGCGCATTAGTTCGAACCCAAATAAAGTCAACTGTAGTTGTAACAATAAATACTGCCGTTGCCATTTATCTTTTTTCTATCCGAAACACACAAAAAACACGTTACGCAATGAACAACAATGCAAACCATATTCGTGTCACTGCAACTGTGTTGCCACTCAAACCAACGACTTTTCCACATTCGCTGACGCCTACAGCCAGGCAGGCCATTGTTTGCAAAAGACAATTTCACTTGCAAGAGCCTCCTTAACATCGAATGCCCTCGATTTGAAAAACAACCTAATAGAGGTGATGGCCAATTGTGCCCACTTAATGGGTATCGGTATCGGCTACAGCAACATTGACACAAACGCAAACAACCATAATAAGTCTGACCCATATAGAGGATATTGTCAACGAAAACATCATTTCAATGTTCTGAATAATTCTAAATACTCCTCCTATTCTAATTCTATTTCCTCATCTAATTCCTCTTCCCCGTCCTCCTCCTCATCCACAACCTCTACCTTCTCTATTCATAATGCCATTCGCTCAAATAGTAGTCCATATAACAATAGCAATAACAATAGCAGAGACATCAATAACACTTTTAACAACAAAAATACTACCAGCAGAAATGGAAATAGGAACTGCAACAACAGACGTAACAATAAAAGTTGCACTAACAGCAATTACAATTGCCAGGACTCATCTATTCATACGGCGGCGGCATTTAATTGTATTGGACAAAATTATTTTAATTTTCTGCGTAATACGATCAACTTCTATACAGCTTCGAGTGTTATTCTGGTCTTGTGTTATCTAACATCGACGACGTCGGCTGCGACAACCAAATCGGATACCACATCCGTAGATAAACATCCCATGTAAGTTCGAAGTTTCGCCTCTCATCCAACTCATTATATTAATTACGCTTAACGATCTACAAAATATTCAAAATAATTAACTTTTAATACAGAATACTATACGCAAAAGCGCAGAAACTATTTACAGATTCAAAATATATAGAACAACAACAACATAAATATATTTAAAAGCATGATTAATGTGCCTTCGCATACTTCTCCCTATTTTTTTTTTTAAATATCTTTACACTTTATCTATTCAATGTTTAACTACAGCGACTATTTAAATCTGTTGAAAAGCACTGCCACTAGAAATAACAAAAACAAAACTCATTTCATTTAAAAATTCATAATTTTCATTTATTATTTCTCTCTCTCTCTCTCTTTTGTTTTTCCCATTCTACACTTATTTGAAATTTTATTCATTTCTTAAATATTCTTTTAAATCAATTTCAGTCAAGGCATCGATTGGTCGAAGTAAGTGCACTAATCAAATACTTTCAAAATCTTTAAAAACATTGTTTGCTCCATCTTTGCGGTTTCTTTTTGTCTGTAAATTGATTTATACACGTTTTTTCTTTGTCTTTCTTTTTCTTTTCTTATTTCGTTACTACAAACAATTTTGCTTTTAATTATTTAAACTTTTCTTTTGCTAAATTTCTATACTGCTATACAATATTCTTTATTTATTTATTAATTTATTATAAATTATATTTAATTATTACTAGCTGACCATCTTAGACCATATGCTCGGTGTAGTGTAACAGACCAGAGTCTCTGGTGGATATCTAACCCACGACCATATCTGCCAGATCGAAATTTTGTTGATTTTGTCCTCCAAAATGATCATATTGACAATCTGACAATTTATATCCTTAGAAATTAAAAATGTGCGTAAATTTTTTAATTTTAGTACCATAACGTACATATTACAACTTGCCGTTAAATTTGGGTTTAGTTAAAGGTACCTTTAGCTAAAGAGGACTGTAAAGTTACCTTTAACTTATTTTCGTTATTACAACTTACAGATAAAATAAAGTTAACTCTTTCAAAAATATGGCAGTGTGGGAGCAATGCCGATAAAATTTTTCACTTAAACAAGTTTTTTTTTTTTTAAAACAGTTGCAACGTCAGGCTTCCTTTCTTTGTTGTATTTGCTCATGTGGTTTATATTACAAGTTGCCATATTGAAAATAATGTACAATATGGCGACTTCAGACATAAACTTAACTTTAAAAGTTACCGGTAGGATGATTCTCCCTTTAGCTTAACGCTCACTTCTACCTTATTGGCCACTTATAATAACGAAAAACAATTTATCTGCTAATTAATATCCCCCCTTAGTTAACAGCAAGCTGTTAAGCTTAGTTAGTTAACAGCAAGTTGTTAAGCTTAACAGCAACTGTTAACTGTGGGTTTTAAAATAATTATTAAAACTTTTTTCGTTTTACTGCAATAAAAATAATTTGCAATAAAAATCTTTCATTTATTTCTACTGACAATTTTTTACAATTTCAATGAAACACTTCGGCGATTTTGACGATTTTGACGATTTAAACGATTTTTTCAATATTCACCGACTTACGCTAATAGTCTAACACAATACCAACTAGCACTACCAGGGAAAACAAATTTTATTCTTTTTAATGAAATTAAAACAAATTAAATTCAATTAAATTTATAAAATTGATTTAATAAATATTATCTTAAATTTTTATTTTATTTATATTTGATTATTCTACTTTCAAACTAAAAATTCTGCACAAATTTTAAAATACTCTGGAAAATGTAATATTTTTGGTATTTGACCAAATAGCTTCTATACATCTACAAAACAGACAGTCAATTAGTTGTCGGCAACGTTAGTTTTATGAGAAACTCTCTTCTTCATGTCACCCAATATATTAATTCTGATTGGTTAAATAATTAAATTTTTTATTTTAAAGTTTAAATTAAAATCGAATTTTTATGCTTTATTAAAAATTTCATTTGGATGTACATACATATTTATATACGGTATGTAAAAAAAGTATTATTTTTAATTAATTGCATTGTTTTTTTTTTGTTTTGTTTTGTTTAAACTATTAAATATTGTTTCAATTGCTTCTTTTTACAACTACTAAACTGGAATCACAACACTTAACTTATCACATTGTTTACATTCTCAGGGCTGGGTGGCCAGATGATCTTTCGGCACTTTATACTAAAATATGTTGACAAAAAAAAAAACAGGATGAATGAAATCTACTTTATTTAAATTCACTTTTAGTATAAATGTCGAAAATATCTTGATTTCAGCATTAAAAGAAAAGGAATCGAATAATTTGGTCACCTTAACCGACTTGCAATTTTTTATATGTCTTTCATAACAACTAACAAACACTACAATTGTTCAATTGTTAAGCTTTGAAAACGTTTTTTTTTTTTTTTTTTGTTTCATCACTAACAAAAGAAATCAACCTTTTTGCCTTTGTCTTTCAATGAATCCTTTTTCAGATTTGACGAGTCTAGTTCAGACAAAGAAATTTTGGATTTACTGTTGGAAAAGAAACGCTACGATAAACGATTACTACCACCAGTAAATGGTAAGTGAACAATGAATCTATTAATATTATTAGGCATTTAAGTGTAAATTAAAAGACATTTTTAATACCAATACTATACATATATTGATCCTACTAATATCATATGAAAGCAATTAATCGTGAAATGTATCTTATACGCTGAAAATGACTTTAGCTCGGTCATTATATCATCATGTATTGGTATTGTTTGCTATGAAACTAGATGCAGTTATTAAAAAATGTCACTTGGTTAAGTATTTGCTTGTGTGCATTATTGATAAGCCAGAGGGAAGGTATTAGGTTTGTGTTAAGTACCGTCATGTTATACAAAAGTAAACAAATAAAGTTAACACAGGCATAGACAAAGACCATGACAAATTGGCTAATATTACAGTGTCAATTGAAAATTAATTGAACTTAAAATTTTCTTTATTAATGCAATTTTACAAAAATTTTATAAATACAATATAAAAAAATTTAACAAGCATTTAGCATAGTTTTTCGTAATTATATTGAGGACAGCAGAATAAGTTGGTAACAATTGTTTCTTGCAAATCTCAATACTTTTAAATCCTCTAAATTGTATTGAATTGAACAGACATTATATTGTTTGTATGTAAAATAATTCTGAATACATTTTAAGTTATTATTGATGAAACAGCTGATTATACGATACACAAATTTTCACTGCAGCTACTTAACAATTTCAAATTATCCGAAAACGTTATAATAGTCTACCAACAATTTAATTAATGAATTCAATAATAAGCTTACGTATATTGGGCACTGTTGATTATTTTCTGTAACCAAATTTTGTACGAAATTTCTGTACAATTTCCGATCAATTGTTTTTGTTTTGGAAATAAATTTCCAATAAATTTCAAATTTGCTCAAGCGTAAATCGATTCATTACATTCAGTGGCGATAATATGCAGAATTTTGCGACAGAATAGAAGGAATTAAGTATTGCCGGATGCGAAATAACCGATGGTTCAAACTTAAATTGGTAGATGGCCTACCCGATACAATATGATTACACAATTTAAGTATCTGAATGGATAAAAGTGAAAAACACATCATATATTCGTATTTTATACAAATTAAAGCTTTTTAAACGTATTTGTGTTTCCATATTAAACTTCACCGTTATAGAAGTTGCCGTTATATAGTAATTAGGGCATTGGCATTGCTAGTTTATACGCAGTTCTTATATAAAACGAAATGTAAAAAAATATTTATATCGGCAACTTCAGTAAGTTCTGTGAGTTATGGATGAAATTATCATACACAACATGAGTGGTATAAAAATTTAGGTCGTAAATCTGACTAAACATCTGAAGTGGCCCATTAAGTAAGAAACTAAATAAATATTGAATTCAATATATGCAATGTATTTAAAAAAAAACATTTTCATTAGCTTAGATTAGGTTTGAGAACGTGTACTTGTCATTGGGACAAGTACAATACCCACAGGTCACAATGACCCATTGTAAATACGTCCCAGAAAGAGAGAGGAAACTGAAGGAGAAAGAAAAATTAAAAAAAAAAGAGAAGACAAAGAAAAAGGAGGATATAAAAGCCGGAGGAAAAAAGATAACAAAGAAACAAGAGAGTGCGACTACAATCTTGATACCCTAGAACATCTCAACCAGCTCAACCTATTTATGAATCTATGGGAAGCCCCAATGCCTGAAATTTTAAGTAACAAATGAATTTATTTTTATTTCTTTGATTCATGTTTGATGAAGCTCTAAGTCTTTTATAATTGAAATCAACTTCGCTATTTTAAAAAATAATATAATTTTATATTTAAAAGAATGTATTTTTAAACCCTTTATTATTGAATACATTTTGAGTTATTACTCAAACGCTAGCTAGTTGCAGTTAGGTCGATCAAGTACGCTGTCACAAAGGGATATTCATATTATTATTACAACTTGCAGTTAAACTTGGGTTTAGGTACCTTTAGCTAAAGGGGACTGTAAAGTTACCTTTAACTTATTTTCGTAATTACAACTTACAGAGAAAATACACTTAACATTTTCAAAAATATGGCAGTGCCGATAAAACTGTTCACTTAAACAAGATTTTTTAAACGCAGTGGCAACGAATGGCCTCCTTTTTTTTGTTTTTGTTGTATTGCTCGTTTTGTTTATATTACAAATTGCCATATTGAAAATAATGGATAATATGGTAAGTTCAGATATAAACTTAACTTTAAAAGTTACCGGTGGGATGATCCTAGCTTTAGCTTAACGCTCACATCTATCTTATTGGCCACATATAATAATGAAAAACAATTTATCTGCCAGTTAAAATCCATCCTTTAGTTAACGGCAAGTTGTAATAATGGTCCTTAGAGTGCTGTGTGGGGACGTTCATTGCTGCCAGTTATTACGTCAGTGAAAATTTTACAAAAATACATTTTAACGTTTACGGTAAACTCCAGTTCATTCGAAATTACAGTCTATTTGACGAGCCCATTTAAGAGTTTGTAGTATTCAAATTATAATTTGAGTAATTAACAAACATATATACTTGATGAGGAAAAAAAATTGAATATAAAATAAAAAAAAAATGAAAATATGAAGGTTATAAATGAAATTTGTTTAAAAATCTACTACAACATTATTTCTTCATACTTTCTCTGAATTTTGTAAATCTTCCTTCTTCTGTTGAAAGCTTTAGAAGCCAAAAAAAAAGAAAACATTTCCCGTACACACTGTAGTTGAATTTATATTAAAACTCTTAAAATATTTGAGTAAAAGAAGTTAAATTTTACAGATGAAGACTTTTGCTGTGGATTATCGTCACCTGATATGGCTACAGAACAAAACTCAAGGAGACCACACAGACGCGGTTTGTTTATTAAACTAATGAATTAAAATTTAATATAATAATTATTAACAAACTTTCAAATAATTCTTAAATTTTATACAAAAAACAAAAAAAATACACAAATATGCCAATTTGTATTTGTTTCATACCAAAATTTAATTTTATCCATTAAATTCAATATTAATTTACGAGTTGTTTTCTCTATTGGTGATTAGTTAGAAATCGATTAATTATGTATAAATCGATACACATATTTGTACTTGCATTCAATATTGACTTATTTTGTTCATTTTAGTTTTTCCTTTGTTTTTTTTCTATTTTAAAATACTTTTAAAGTTTCTCTGTTTAATTTCGTAATATGAAGTGCTTGTTTCTTATTGATTTGAGTTTTGTGGCCATCAACAGTAACAATTTAAATGAAAATTTTCTTTTAAATTTCAATTTAAATTTAATATTTTCATCATTTATTCATATATACATACATAAACACATACATACAGACATATATACATACATAATCACAAATATGTTTTGTGTATTCATACATTCGTCGTGTGTCTGTACTTGTTATTCTGTCATACCAATACATACATACATACATACATACATACATACATACCGTATTATTTTCCTTTAAGTTCTTTAATTCTGACTACTATTCATGAATTTTTAATACAAAAAAAATTCTATTTTTCTAATATTTTCTTTTGTTTTCTATTTTATTTTTTTTATAAACAATTGCAAATAATAACAAAAAATAAAAAATAAAAAAAACTGTACATTTTGTGTAGGTACTCTAACCGTAAATGTGAACGTATTACTACTGAGTTTAGCATCGCCCGATGAAAGTAGTCTGGTAACTATAATTTATTCATAATATTCATTTAATTTTCATAGAAAAAAAAATAAAATAAAATAAAAACAAAATTAATATACAGAAATGCCAATAAAGATACATATTTTTAAAAAATTCAAATTTTATTTAAATTTTATTCAAATTTCTGTCTGTAAATAAACGTTTTATTCAGTTCAACATTTATTCATTCGTTACAATTTAGAAATATGAAGTGGAATTTCTGTTGAATCAACAGTGGAATGATCCTCGTTTACAATATGGCAACAAGTCACACTATGATTTTCTAAATGCATTGCATCACCATGACAGCATTTGGACGCCGGATACTTATTTTATTATGCACGGCGACTTTAAGGATCCCATTATACCCATGCATTTCGCTTTAAGAATTTACCGGAACGGGACCATTACGTACGCAATGAGGTGTGTACCAAAAGCAAAAAATATTCTCATACATACTTACATTAATATACATTCAAGCATTAAACTTTCTTATAAATTATACACACAAATACAGAAATATTTCAGTTTAATTACAATATACTTTCTTCTTTTATTTTATTTTTACATATTTATGAATAATTATTATATTTATTGTGAAAACGATTGTAATAACAAGAAATAATACAGAATAGAAGTAGAAATACAAACAAATAGAAAAATATAATTCAAATATTTCCATACTGTACACAGAAACCTCTTATCAGAAGGTTAAAATAGGTTTGCCCGCCTGTGGCTGTTCACATTACACTGCGGCAAAATTGTTTCCTGACCAATTCCATAACTTAAATCCGCAAACGTATAAAAACAGTAAATTTACCATCATTTCTATCTGTTAATAGCTAAAGATTTAATAAGAAAAACAAAACAGCATAATCAAAAGATAACTTAGTACGTTGGTATTCTATCATAGTTTAAAATTTATCAAATGAATCATCTTTAGAAACGCCTAGTAACTAAAATATTAACAATAACTCTAAGTTAACAATAACTGTAAGTTATTGTTAATATTTTACCCGGGGATTATATGTTCAAGTTTTGCATTTCAATTTTTAATGCAGTCACACTCTTCCTAATCAATCACAATTTCTAAAATTGAATTGTTATTTTGAAAATTAAATTGATTATCAATTTTGGTTTCAATCAATTAGTTTAATTTTCGTTCAAGAAATCAGCTGACGTATGTATTTTAAAGATTTCTACACTTTTTTTCCTATAAAAGCCATGAAATGCTATGGAATATCAATCATTCATTATGTAGACAAAAAGATTTAAAAGCATAGGTCAAAGAGCAAATTGATTTTATTTAATTTTTGTATAATTTTTAGCGAAGCAAAAATTAAAAATTTGAAATTATTTACACCCTATTACTGATGTTTTTACAGCAATATATATGGCTGATCACAGGAATATATGTTTACACTCAAAAAAGGATTTATATCGTTCAAAGTTAACAATGCCTAGCATTTTCCTTCACAGATATAACAGTCCGATTGCAATCTACATACATTCGAGACTTAAAATTGAGGTTTCAATTCCCACTTAAGAATCTGATCCAATCTTAACGTACTGGTATATTTCACGTCATCCATTGCGGTACGAAAAAGTCAATAAGTCATCGTTGACGTTTCTTAATCCACTATTGTAATCGAATATAAAAGTAAGAAAAGGTCACAGTTTTAGAAACAGATTCATTATTAAGCTAAAAATTTTCAAAATTTCCAATTATTTTTTTACAAAGACGTGAGCTCCTAACAAATAAATTGTCTCTTTTCCTTAAAAACTTGTCCAGTGGAAACTCCATTCTATTCAAGATAATATTTTTATACCGATATGCACATTTTTTATTTTTCAGAAAATTCAAAACTTTTTTAATTTCTAATATTATTAATTATTTTGTTATCATATAATTAACTTTTCCATAATTTTCTTTCAGACGACATCTTATTCTATCCTGTCAGGGAAGTTTACATATATTTCCATTCGATGATCCGAAATGTTCATTTTCAATGGAGAGCAGTAAGTAAATGGAAATCAAGTTATTATTTATTTTATTTTTCTTTTTATTTTTATTTTTTTGTGTCACGATTATTAATCTGATCTGTTCCTTTTTCTAGACCAATGCGTTAAGGGTAGACCAAAATTTTACGCGAACAAGTGAATTCGTGTGGAATTAGGGGAATTTTTAAGTACTCTCCTAAGTAAACAATAAATCATGTTTTAACCGCCGGAACCTTCAATTTCTTATGTATTTTCGAATTTTTAACGTTTTAATAACGTTTAATAATTCCTGGTTAATATATCTAAACTTTCCTTTTTTATTTTGTTAACCTATGTTCAGGGGAGCACCCTATTTATTCAGTGCATTGTTTTGGAATACCTAAAATTAATTATTCATACAAATCTTAATAACTCACGCTTTCTTTTTCCATATTATAGTTTATCATAGAATGTCAAACAAATCAATTAAAGAATATGCAACACCCATCAAAATCTGGTGGGATTGGAAGCCGAGACCTCGATGCTTATGTTCTAGCACAGTACTACTTAGATTCTTAGGATGCCCCATAAGTAGCTGAGGCTGTCTTCCATAATTGAGTAGCATAACACCAAACATTTTTTGGTTTGAATTGTAGAGTAGAAATTTTTTCAATCCAACTTCAGTTGTGAATTTCTATAAGTATATATCGTTGGTCTCATGTATGAAGTCCCTAACTCACACTTTTTTCGAAATTGATTTTTTTTATGATTCCAGATAAAATTTGTGTTAAATGCATTGGAGCCACAAAAAAATAAATTTCGAAAAAAATGTCAATTAGGGCCTTTCTACATGAGACCAACGATATATACATAAGTATGTATATAAGATATAACCTAATTTTACTTCCACATGAAATTTACAACTCAAGCATCTTTAAATTTATCATATGTATGAACTAGTAGCACAACTTGATTGGCATCTTTCCCGTTGTAATGTGATAGTTACGTGAACCTGATTTTGTTAATTCACTTTGATTTCCCAAATGTTTTATGATTTTTCCAAAAATAAATTTGTTCCTGTAAGTGTCAAGTTGCTCCATGATAACATTATCATCAGCAAATGTAAAAGTATATGATAGACTATGAGTGTATGGGTTCTGGGTTCGATTCCCAAAAGAGACTCTAGTCTGTCACACTACACCGAGTATAGGGTCTAAATTACTCAGCTCGCAAATAATTTAATTTAAATTTTTAATTTTATTTTAATTAATAAATAAATAGAAATATTACATTTTGCATTTGGATAACCCGTTTTTGACCGAGTGTTTAATAGTGAAGTTGGTTGCAACCGACATTAAATGTAAGCAAAAAAAAAAAAAGGGGGAACCATAAAACATTTGAGAAATAAACAGGCTTGTAAAATATATATTTTTTAATAATCTTGGTCTTATCGTTTTGGAGTAAGTGTCTGACTTTTATTATTTAAATAGAGGAACAAATAACGATCAGATATAGGAAAATTAAAGCACAATAATACAGTTTTTATTAATTATCTTGTTTTTAATATTTAATTTCATATATTTTATACAATAAACTTAAATGTTTCATTTGTTTTCGTAAACAGTTTCGTATGAGGAAGCCCAAATAAAATATGTTTGGAAAAATGATGAGGACACATTGCGTAAGAGTCCTTCTCTGACAACATTAAATGCATATTTGATTAAAAATCAAACAACCGCCTGTGATCAAAATAGCTGGAGAGGTGAGTGTTCTTAAAATTCTTTCATATTCTAAATAGTTTTCTTTTTTTGTTTTCATATATACATATCTAAGTATTAATTTTATTTCTCTTTGTCTTTAATTTAATTTTTTACGATTTACGTTTTTAGTAGTTTTATTTTTTTTTTTTTTTTTGTTTTTTGTAGTAATTATCAAAAGTAATTATATTTTTTATAACAAAACAAAAAAGTGTCTATTGTTTTCCAATTGTTTATTCAATTTTGTTTTGTTTTTAATTTTCTTTCCTTTTTGAGTACTTTATGTCTGACTTATTCATTACTCTATTGTCTGTTGCTATTATTTTCGTAGTAATTAAAAATTGTAATTAAATTTAATTGAATTTCTACGGCTGTTTTCGATAGAATTTATTTCTTTAAATTTTTATTTTAATTTTTTTTTTTTTTTTTTTTTATTTCTGCTCTATCAAAAATTCTATTTATTATAAATTGCTATGTTTACAAATATTGTTAAAATAAAATTATTTTTGTTTAAATTGCATCGCAAGCAAATATTTATATGCGTAGTTAGGTTGTTTTCTTGTAATAAAATTTAAAGACAAAAAAATATTTATAAAATTATTGAAAATAAAATCAATTTATTTTCATATAATACCATTTTATTTAATTTAAACAGGTAATCTAAAATATGTATGAAATTTGTAGAAAATTAATTTTGATTTAACAACCAATGCATCATTATAAGAGTAGAGAAAATAATGTTTATATTATGCTGTTATTTTTATAATGCTTTGAAATTTCGTTTTCAGATTAGAGAGAAACTTAATAAACTTATTAATATTTAAAAAATAAAATTGCATTCGCCTTATTTATGTACTTATTTAGTAAGTTAGTAGTTATCGTTATCGTTATCGTTATCGTTATCGTTTCATTTATTGTACTGAAATGAATGTATGTGTACCATATTTAGTTTCAGTTTATTAAAGTTTTTAGTAGAAAAATTGTTTAGTAAAATAATTTAAAATTTATGAAGATTTTATATACGCGTTATCTTTATCTAAAACGATTACATCTATCAATTTCTATCACTCTAATTTTAATAACGAAGGGAACTACAGCTGTCTTAGAGTCGATTTAATATTTACCAGAGATCGAGCATTCTATTTCACCACCGTTTTTATACCTGGCATTATATTGGTGACTTCATCATTTATAACATTCTGGTTAGAATGGAATGCTGTGCCGGCTAGATCCATGATAGGTAACAAACCAACAAAACACCATTTAACTACCAAACGCCAAAAAAAAAAAAAAACGCCAATTTACAATAAGTACTATATGCGATATATGTATACTTAATAGTACTCAACAATCAAACAGATAATCCATCAGCCTACCAACCAACCAACCATTCAATCCAGCCACAAAATATCTACTAATTTTGTATCTAAAAAATGAATTTACATTTTAATGCATTAAGCGAACAAAAATCAACAAATTTACACCACTTCCTCTTAATCATCATTATATAGATACAATAAACAAAAACAAAAACAAAAAACAAAAGAGTAAATCATTTCGATTCCTTACTTTTTTAATATTTCTTTGCCGCCGCTACAATTACTTTGTTTGAATCTTTCTAAGTTGATTACTTAAATATTTTTTTTTCAAAAAAATTCACATTCAACACCTTTTTTCGTTTAAAATTTTTTATTCATAATTCCAAAAACAAAATGAAATCTATGAATATTTATTATGCCTGGTAGACTGCTAATTTTTTTTTTACAAATGTTTTGCCTAAAATAATTATTTCTTTATTGTCATAATAATTTCTTCTCTCTTTTATACTTTACACACATTTTCAACATTTGTAAACATGATTCTGCATTTGGTATCGTTTTCTTTTGTTTCTTAGCTTTTCCAGCAATCATACTTCCAAACAGAAAATGATTTATCCCTTTACGTATGTATTTTGTAGTTTACCTTGTCTTTCTAAATGTACAAAGAGCAGATACTACTTTCAAACTTATTCTGAAGTTCATTTCGAAAATTCTTTAAAAACATTTACAAATTTTCTTTTTTTTTTTTGGTGATTTATGCATGAACCCCTCCTTACCCGGACTCCAACCGAAAAAATTAATTGAAACAACGTGAAATCCGAATTTTTGTTTCTTTTTTTTTTCTTTTTTTTTCTCTCGAATCAACATGATTATGAAGCAATTGTTTAAACTATAGATAGGATATACTACTAGTGAATAGCTACATAGGAAAGGCAATAATTAAGTGTTACATAGTGAATTATTTACGTCACACGTCTTAGAAAGTTTATTAATAATGCAATGCACAGACAGATTATAAAAGACCAATGTCTTCTACCGCAATACCACTACTCAGCACAAAGTAACTGTAAGATCAAATTTCATGTCTCAATAACTTAAAAATAAAAACAAATACGATAAAAAATAACGACAATTAAAGCTTTTCAAGTTAGTCTCTAAGACTAATATACAATATTTAAATGGAATACAAAAGAAAAAGTTGTAATTCAAATAAATATTATGCTTAACAATCATCTATGAGGGTATAAGTAAATTAGGCCGAAAGTGTAGCTTAGCCACAAATATCAAGTACATTTATATTTATTATTGGAGGAAATATGCTTTAGTTAAGATAAGTTCCCGCTACTCATGGATAAACTTAATACATACATCATGAGTATGGTATGAGAAAATATGTTGTAATCCTGACTAAAGGGTTGTAATGACCAATTAAGTAAGTAAGTAATGTAAACTGTATATAGAAGGTGGTTTTCTAATAATAAAAATGAACTTATAGGTAGACGAATAACAAGTGTAAAATAGATTCTATTCGATTCTTACTTTAAGCTTGTAATTTAGTATACAAATTGCTATACGGAGCGCTTGCCATCTTTAGATTTAAAACATGGTTGTTCAACGAAAGTTTTTATTTGTTTGAACGAGATTTAAAGACCTCTGAGATTTTGACTAATACGCATTTATTTGCGGTGGACAGTACTCGTTACTTTCAAGTGTAATGACCGTACTCTTAAATCGATCATCCTGCAATGTGAAATTAGCTGTGTGGCTCGATGCGGCATTCTGTTGAAATCGAATGTCATTGGCCTCCAGAACATTCACTTCAAAGCAAAAGAAGTTGGTAATAATCGATCTATAGAGCACGTCTGTTAATAGTGATGGTTTGGCCAAGTTGTTCTCAAGAAAATTATGAATCGATAAAATATTCATCCATATATGGCCCTAATTGATCAAATTGATGTTTCCCTAAAAATTAGTGCCAGTGAGTACTACCATTTAAATTTTTTATTTTCATGTGTTATTGAATGATCTTTCCACTACAGCTATTAACTAACAGACAGATGATCAATGTTCGATACATAAAATAAGATACTTTTTGTCAGATAGAAAAAGTTATACCCATACGTACAGTACATTTTAATCATTTTAATTAATTTGTCAATGTCATCCTGGCGCTACAAGTGACAGAATACATTTATCGTTATATTTGTTTTGTTTAGAACCAGGAATTATAAGAGAATATGTATTAAGGAAGTGGCTCTAGAAGAATAAAAAATAAACAATAAAAAATGTTAAGTTGTTTGAACCTCCTATCTCAATCAACCATTAGGTAGATACTCATTTCAATCAGTCTTTGGGTTTAATACATATCTATGAAGAAGGAGAACACTAAGTTGCACTAAAGTTGCATACTTTTAATTAAAAGTAACTAAGTACAGTATTAGTATATCAAATTTAATCAATTCGTTGTTCTTCCCTTGGAACAAGATTGGTTTTAAATTTGAACTTGTATGAGAAACCATTTAAAATTCTGTTTTTATTGTAATATATTGTATATGACTAACGAAAATGAATAAAATCCTTATATTTCTATACTTTTACCATATTTAACTCAAATAATTTATAAATAACTACAATATTTTTGAATAATGTTTATGCATTATTATGCACAATTTTATAACCATAGCCAAATATTATGGATCAGTTGGCCATTTGCTGTTCATTTTTTTTTGGATTTTCTTGTTATTGACGAACCATTTATGAAAGTGCTGAGAAATTCTGGCAAAAATTTTATGATCACATCAATCTAGTGCCGATTCGATAATAATAATAAAAAAAATGGCATTCATTTCTTAAAAATTATTTCATCTGCTGCCTGGCAATGTATGTGCATAATAATAGAATGAAATTAGCACCATGCCATTAAACGAGATACAAGTTATTGAGATATTCAATGTTTATTTGGTCTTGCACTTAATTTGCGCGTAGTGTGTATAATAATTTTGTTTATAATTGCTAAATCGTAATTAAAAACTAAGATATAAAAATTCTAAATAAGAATAAATATTAACAATAATGACAATAATAATAAATAATAATTGATACGAAATAAAGCAATGAATTGTATTCATAAATAACTTAAATAACAAAAAGAGTCTTTCAATCAATCTATGTACTTAACTTCTTATCACTATTGATGATGATTCGCCAGTATGGTATCTTCTTCTGTATTCTGTATGTGTTCTTTTAAAGGTAATTACAGTTGTCTACAAGTTGAGTTAACCTTTACCCGTGACCGTGCATATTATTTTACAACCGTTTTCATACCTGGCATTATATTGGTGACTTCATCGTTTATTACATTCTGGCTGGAATGGAACGCAGTACCGGCCAGAGTTATGATCGGTACGTAGAATTCATCTTTCTTCCTTCCTTTAAAAAAAATAAAAATAAAAATAAAAACTTTACATACAACATATATTTTGTTTTCTCTCTGTCTCTATTACTTAAATACTGTATATGTTTAATGTAACATTGTAGCAACAATATATTTCTAGATATAAATAAATAAAAGTAATCTTTCTCTCTCTTTCTCTCTTTCTCTCTGTGTCAAATTGCCTTTGTAAAAATATTACAAAAAGAAAATATAGTTTACACCTACAATACATAGTTATTGCAATCGTAATCGTAATCGTTATCGTTACCGTACAAAAAAAGTATGATCTCGAAATGTGTACTGTAAATATATAAGTAAACAATGTGGTCAAAACAAAAAAAAAAACCGAAAGAAAATAAAATTCAATACAGAAGAAAAAAAAACAAAAAAATTTAAAAATTAATTGATCAACTTTTTAATCCACTTTCTAGGATACTTGGTCTAAAAGTTAGTTTCTTATTCCTTTAATTTCATGTTGAGATGATGTCTTAGACAAATAGATAACAATAAAACGGAAAACTAGAAATAGATAAAGAAAAAGTTAATTGTTTCAATTGTTTTATTGTCTATCACTCATTACATTTAGTTGTTGCCAAAGAACAAACAAGAGTTTTACCAAAATGTGTCAGTTGTTTCTTTTGAGGTTTTCACAATTAGTGTAAGAAAGAAAAATCTTTATTTTGTTTTCCTTGTATCCGTATCCGTTTCTGACTCTTTATTTTTTTCCTAATTTTTTTTTTTTTTGTTGTTTTATTTTTCATTTTAGTTGTTCTCTGTTATTTAGTTGAAGCACAATTTCTTCCGAAACACAATAGAAACTTTTTGCTGCATAGTTTTCACATTTTTTTTTTATCTCATAATATAATTATTTGCGTTTCTTGTTGTTTAATTTAATTTGCACATGCATGACCTCAATCAATTGCACTACTCAATCATATACTTATGTATGTATGGATGTATGCACAGCTACACACTTGTAATCAAAAAGTTAGTTGTCGGTATAATCGGTTAAGAACATTTACTGACAATACAATAAAATGACACTCAAATTATTGTAATTTACTGATTTCATTTTGAAAGTGTCTACATTGTATATTAAAAATTGCTAAAAATCTTCCATTATTAAAGTATAATTAATTTGACTCTTACATCTAAGCTAGGGAATAAAAATAAAATAAAAAAAATTTACAAAAATTTCCTTTGGAATACAATGAAAATTTTTTTGGATGGTTAAGCATTATATTCATTACGGTTTTAGAAAAGTCTGTATATTTGTAAAATTATTTTTTCAATTATGGTTTCATTGAACTCATAGGTTATCAACTGTGACAGAAAGGCGTTTTCTCTCGTCTAATAAGCTATTATTCTACCTACTAAAATACAGCGGCATTGATACTGTTGATCATAGTCTTATGGGATCTCGGTTTTCGTTAAGTTTTGGTTAATATAAGCAATCTTTCACATTTGAATTTAATATTCCAATTGTAAGGACACTACACATATTTTGGGCAAAAAGAATTTTAAGTAATTTAATACACAACCACCCCCTGAGATTCATATAAGAGTAGCATCCAACCATTTTGTTAAAGATACCGTTTTCGATACTTGAGAATTTCTTTTAGGTGATTCATGTGTTTCTTAAGCATATAGTGGTACAGTTAAGATATCAAACCTTAACTATATTAAACCCAGTGGTCCAAAGGCGCATTCAGTCTAAATTTTAACCTTATCAACTGGGTCTCTAGAAATATTTATGGTCACACTAAAGTTAACAATAACAATAATTTAGTTGTCGTATAAAGTGCGTGGTTGTTTAAGTACGTTCTATCTAACTACGACTTACTTAAAAATGATTCCCTATATCGTTTGACATCAAACCACATGTTTATAAATAATCATTAAAATATGGCGATCAAAGCTTGGAAGACTTTGAAGAACATTTACATTTTATATTCAAAGAAGACGATATGCTGCATAAAAATATTTTGTTCACATGTTTACAAATTTTTTAAAATAGTATTTCAAAATCATTCAAAAGTGCGCGGACTTTGAGTAAGTGTTGAAAGCTCAAATCGCCGCATGCGATATGTTGCCTAGATTCGACAGAAATAGAAAATATCATTATTATCTAGAGGCCTAGTTTTTGACCCCGATAGACGCATTGATCAATTTTCCAAAAGTGCTAAATTAATTTTCTTCCAAATGGGTAGCTAACGGCGATGAGAAATATGGACTTTCTTAAAATAATTACAAATTAAAATTAAATATTTTTAATTGTTATGTATATCACAATGGGCCCCATGTGGCCTAAGTGCGTCAGTCCGAATTTTCTTGGAGGGTTGGCCACCTATACCTATACCTACCTAATTGTTATGTAGGAAAACAGTTAAAATTTAAACGGTAAAAAAATTATCGATTTAGAGTCGACAGACACATGTTTTTATGATATTTTTACTGAGCCTGTAGTGTATTTGAAAAAATAATTATAAATCGGATTTTAACTGTTATTTTTCAACGAAAAAATATAACTTCAAATAAAAGTTTTACCGTCCGTCGTAATAAAACTCTCAAAATAAGATTAATTTTGTGACAGAAAAATAAAATTCTGTCTTTGCCAATTCAAATTGAACTTCTTATTTTCCGTTAAACTGACTGACTTTGACTGACTTCTTTTGGGTAAACTAAAACCGTTATGGTCCCTGATTTTCAAAGTATTGTACGGAGGTTGAAACTAATGCCTACCTTCAAAGGGTCGAAGTAAAACTTATTTTTTTTTCATAATGAAATTAAAACTCATTACAGAAAAAAACTTATTCCAGTTTTATAAAATATTGGTGTCATCCTCATAAACACATGCATTAACAGACAAACAAACGATTAACAGATTATCAATCAATCAATCACGCTTTGATGCTGTGTCAATTTGAATTTTTATAAGAATCAGTAGACTTTTAAGACTTATATTCATTCAAGAGAAGTTCCGCTTTTAAATTTCTTTAAAAATGGGCTTAAAATTGTAAACTAGAATAGTTCATTTATTTACTAAGTTCACTTATTTATTAATTATAATATAATTACAAATAATACAACAATTATTATAAAAATTTCGTGTAATAGACTAAAGCCTCAGAAGGCAACTGCATCCATGACTCTTACACTAATAGTCCGGCATACTACCAACAATACTACCAGGGCATCCTATTAAGAAAAAGTTATTTTAAACTAGAATATATTATTCGGAAGTCACCGTAGTCTAGTTGATAATGTGTTGGCTTATTAAGTAACGGTTCAAACCCCAGGTCAGGAGATCTTCAATAAAACGAAATATAAAAAATATTTCAGATTTGTGGCAAAAACTCTGAGAGTAAATAAAATTGCCATGAACAGTTTCTCAAAAATCTCTCTTTCGGTGTCGACTTTAAACTACAGGTCCCGCCCACGAATTGTGCATAATATTAATACACACCCACGTGAGTGGTGCGAGAAGCTGAGTGTTAATCCTGACTAAAGGATATATGATATGTATACATTATTCATGTACGTATTAAATTTCCTTAAAAAATATTAAGTATACGTATATAAAAAATAAAATCGTTAATAGTCAACATAGTCTAGTAGGCAATGTGTTATTTATTATTGTTACTAGACAAAAGCTGGTGAATGAAAACATTAGCTCTGTCATTTCAAAAGAAAATGTAAAAAAAAATTGCTTTTGGCTGACTACTCTCAACAGTCTAAATAGCTAAATCGACATTAAACTGTAAATTCTGCCGCTCATGAATAAAATTAAAACACACAAATAGGTAATAGGAGAAACTAAGGCGTAATCCTGACCAAAGATTTGTAATGTTATATTAAGTAAGTATGAAATATGATGCAAGTTATGTAGATTGGAATAATTTACGTGCATTGTAAGGTTACCGTAATTAATAAATAATTAATAAAGAAATTATTATTATTTTTTTTTTGATTTTCGGTCTTTTCCAATATAATACCAATACTCTGTAAATTATTTTTGCATTTTAAACAATATTTTTGTATGTATTTACAATTCGAATAAATTTTTATGATATATTTTAGATAAAATACAATGGAAATACATGAAATTAAAATGAAATCAGAATGCAATATTTTATTAAATTTATATTCCATAAGGATTTTACGTAAACTTCATTTGTATCTTCGTATTTGTATCTGCAAATTAGCAATGAATCCTTTAATACATAAATATTTAGAAATGCATATTGTACATATTTGGTAGACGAATTATTACATCCATACATATTGTATATGTATATGAATATTGTACTGTCATTTTAAATGTAGTTGAAGCATTTTAGTTGCTTTTACGAAATAGCATTCAAGTAGCATTCTGAAATATTTAAAAATATTTACATTCATTATATGCACATTTCTACATGTTCACGCCTCTACAGTCCACAACAATGGTCATGTGCTATAAAAATTATCACGAAAAGAACATATTAAACTCACATTGGAACCAAAACACCGTAACACTAAAATACAAACACAAATTTTATGTTTCAATTACATACATGTACATACATAAATAAAATACTCGAGTGTTGTATATACATACGAATATCTACACGCATAGATACATATATATATGTACATACATATATGTATGTATATATACGTATACATACGAAATTAAGAACATACACATTCACACCCACATACTAAATGTGATTTAATTTGAAGGAATATTAATCGATTTTTAATTTCTTTATTTTATCGTTAATTTTTTATTACGAATTGCATTTGAAACTCGTCGAAAACGCCGTACAATGATAATCAAATGAAATCAATAAACGAACAACAACAACAACAACAACAATCGTTAATTACAAAAATACAGGTGTAACAACAATGTTGAATTTTTTCACAACATCAAACGGTTTCCGAAGCACACTACCTGTCGTCTCAAATCTGACAGCGATGAATGTATGGGATGGTGTCTGTATGTGTTTCATTTACGCCTCTCTACTGGAATTTGTGTGCGTCAACTATATGGGACGTAAGCGACCGCAACACAATGTTGTCTATCGACCCGGAGAGAATCCTGTTACACAGGTAATTTAAACGAAACTATTATAAAACAATAACAATAAAATAGGATCTAAAATTTTAATAAAACAACTAATCAAGTACAGTTATTTAGTTGGTTAGTTTTTCTCTATGTATTGTAAATCAATAAGTGGAGAACTTTAAATTCCACTAGACATACATACAATACATGGAAAAATTCAATACAATTTATTGTTTACAACAGTAAAAAAAAATTCTAATTTCATTCAATTTACAAAAAAAAAAATGAATGAAAAAGAAAACAATAAAACGATAACCAAAAACCAAATAGAATAATAATAATAAAAAAAAATAAAAATAAAAAAAAAACGAATCAAAATCGAACAATTCATAAAAAAAACAACAAAATCAATCAATCAGTCAGCCAGTCAGTCAATCTATCTATCTATACTATATATATCGTATCTATATATGCCTTTCTATCTATCCTCCTTTAGTACCTTATTTAATAACAATCAATTAAACAGTCAATCACCCGATATAACTTTAAAACTTTTTTGTTTCGTTTCGTTTCGTTCCGTTTCCATTTCGGTTTCATTTTGTGACCATTTTTAGTTTTTAAGTACTTTTGATTAGAATCACATAAAATCAGTTCACACCTTATTCTCGTATGCTCTCTGTATTACTCAACTCTTTTAATTAATATCTCCTCAATATTTGTCGTCTATTCATATTAGATTTCTACTCTCTTCTACTCTTTTTATACAATAAAACTTATACTCTTTTAATATTATAAATACTTATTTCCCTATTACTCTACTTCTTTGTCTTTGTCTTCGTCCTTTTCTTATTTTCTTTTTTTTTTTTTTTTGTTTCCAAACAATTATTATAATATTTTATTATTTATAAAAATCCTAAATAAATATTTTAAAATAAAACCGAAATTATTTATTTATTTAAATTATAATAAATATTTTAGTAGCATATCGTATTTGTTTTTGTTTTTGTTTTTTGAAGTTACTAAGTTTATGTGAATTCTCCCAACATATCGTTCAATAAAACCACAGAAAAAAATTTTTTAATACAAAATATTTAATTGTATAACAACAACACCCGTTATCTGTTCCTATTCGTTTTTTTTTTTTTGTTTTTTTATTTATAACCCCTGGTTTTCGTATTTAATTTCATTTTAAAAAATTTTATCGTTTATTATCAAGTCCATGTGTTTGAGTTTTTGTTGGGTATGTGTGAAAATGTTTTGTTTTTAAATTTTATTGTCCTGCAACAATAAACAACAATAACAACTAATAACAATTAATTAATTCCTTTAATTGTGTTTGCATCAATTAACCAAACTAATCGATAGCGTTTATATTGAATTATGATTGAAAATAATCCAAATTACTATTAATGTATTAATTTGTCTACGAATGTGTCTGTGTGTGTGTGCGTGTGTGTGTGTCTAATATTATATACTCTTATTTAATTTATTTATTTATTTACTAAATTTATTTAATTTTTTTTTTCTGATAATTTTCTATTCCTTTGTTTTAATAACAGTTTTATTTATTCACTAAATTTTACTGTTAAAACAACAACAAAAAAGTTAAACAGAAAATAAAAACTTTTCGAATAAAATGCAAGTTGATTTCAAAATTGTCCAAGCCCCTTAAGTACAAATGTATTTACTTACATAGTCTCGAGAAAAGCCTTTCTTGTGTATAAAAAAGCGTAAACCGATATAATTAAGTGAAATGTATGTTAACATTTAACTTTAGTGACCACTGTAGAAATTAAGAAACTATTACAGTTAGTTTTTTGAAAATAACACAAAAGCGCATGTCGTGTTTTTAAAAATGAATGTTTTGACTACGGATCTACACTGGAATCATGCAATAAAATATTTCACGAATAAATAGTCACCCAGAACGGAACAGTTCTTAAAAATAGCTTCTCAAAAATAGTTTCAATTGAAAGTGTCTCGTTTTTGAAGTGCATCCCGCATTTGGAGCAATGGCGTAAATAATAATTTTCTATTATGTTGTCCGATCAACAGAAAATACTATACAGTCGCTACATCTGAAAATCTTGGCTAACAAATGGTTTTAGAGTTAATTGGTTGTATTATAATTTTTTATACGAATTTCAATTGCAATAACTGCCTGTTACGTGGATCAGTTGGCTTGGTCAAAACTTGGGTTAAAAAATATTGTTAATATCGTGATTTTTTGAAGGATTCATTCGGAAATAATTCAAGTTTGATATGCATTTCACTATCATTCCTAATTTACAAAATATTATTTGCTTCCAGAAGCGATATTTTTAGTTTACCTAAGAATTTTTAAAGAGCGCCCCAAAAAAGAGTTTATATTCGTTGTGTAAACGAAACGTATTTGGAAGATCAGCGATAATGTTATTCGGGTAGCACAGTGAATGAAAACTAAATTGCTATGGCAAAAGTTATGCGCGTAATGGAGTTTTCAAAAAATTTTCTTTATTTTCGGATGAAGCTTGTTTTCATTTTAATAAGCAGAACTATCAGGAAATCGAAATACACTGTCATAAAAAGGACGCGAATAAAAGTTTACAAATTGACGCTATAATTTTTCAACCGTAAATACATGAACTGTATACATACTTAAAATATTAATAAACATTGCAAGCATAAAAGCTACAATATTTTGTATCCTGTGGACTAAATTTAAGTAAACTTTCCTTTGAGATAATCTGTATAGTAAAACGCCTTTAAATATATAGAAAAAAAATTGTCTTGCACATTAAGATGGGTTTCTGACCTAGTAAACGAGATTTTAATTTATTTTCATATTGAAAAAATTATTAAAAATAATTAATCAAATTTTCATTATGTTTTTGCGAATATCAAGCAAATACTGAGCATTTATCATTAAAAATAGAATAAAACCAGAGCGTATTATGAATTAGAAATAATTTTTTAAAATTTTTCACCTTCAGAGAGATATATGTATGTATGTACATTCTTCCAAATTGTATATCTAATCGATTAATTATAGCTTAATACATACTATATCACGTTAACAAGATCGAAAAAGAGAATTTTGAGGAAATCATGTTTAAGGTTTATTAGAAAATTTTGGTTTAATTTTGAGCTCTGCAACTGTAAATATTTTATTATTCTTACAACAAATGTATACGAGCTAATAAAAGAAAAATAACGTAATAGTATGTCATTTTAACTAAATAAGAATAATCCGTTATACAATTTGTCACATGTAGCAGCTTAAAATAATAATAATGTGACAGAAAAGTTCTAAAATAATGAAAAATATATAAAAAAAATTATTTGGTGTTCGAAAATAGTTACTTTGTAATTTAATATTGTAAATGTTAATAATAAAAAATGTACAAATTTATGATGAGAGGTAAAGCCTTATAAACCACTTAAAAGTATATGACATTTTTATGCTGAGGACAGTTAAGCAAAGTTATTAAGTTTAACGTAGAATTTTTCTATTAAACAATTAATTATAAATTATTAGATTTATTAAAAAAAATATACATACTCTGTATGTATCTCTGTATTAACACGTAGTGGCTTAAGTACGTAAAACGAACTTTAAGAACATCAAATATGTAATTGAATATAATATTGTATATACAGTTGTAAAAAATCATTGACTTGTAATTAGTAGACATTAGTAAGAGTTGATTTTATAGAAATATATTTAGTAAAACATATTAAAAATTATTTACGGAATATCGCTCACTGTGTAAATTATATTTGCCATGATAAGAGTGCTACTTAATTGTGTATTAGCGAATATAGGATATACATACATGCAATGCATAATAAAACGAATATTGAAATAAATTGAATAGATATGTAGTTAATTGTGTTTTTAGATCGTTTTGAGAAAATATAAATCTCTCTTTTAAAACATATTATTTATTCGATCTTCAGAAAACATTTAAAACTTTAACCTTTATTTTTAACCTGTAATAGTTCATTTCACAACAGCGCAATTCCCGATCTGGCGCACATGAGATGGCCAAACCATGTAATTGCAAAAACTTGCAACGAAGTGTAAGTGAATTTTGTTTTTAAATATACATACATATATTGTCTTTGCAACATTGTTGTTGACCATGTTTTTTCATCAAATCAAACATATTTTCCCCAGTTTACTGTAACGCAATTTGTCTTTCATTAACTTTTTTCTTATAACTTAACTTTAAATTAAATTAAATTGTTTTTTTTTTAATAATTTTTATTTCGATTTGTTTTTGTAATGGCAGCAAAACTCAAATACTTAAAGCAGATTGCAATATGCAAAATTTTATTTTCATATTTCTTATTCTATTACTATTCCTTCCTTTTTTTTTTTTCTTTAATATATGCTCGTATATACAAAATTTTCAACGTTGCATACATGCCGTATAAATTTATGTTTATGTGTACATTTTTCGTTATATGTATGTAATCGACTATTTTATGGCATAATACATATATACAACAATACATATAATGTTATGTACATAGTATTAATACTATTGCTACTTTTTATTCTATAACGCAAGTAAGAACATATGCATCGGATTGCGAATTGCCTGTCACTATACATAGCACTGTGTTATTTCTCTTCGTCATTATTTTCTATCATTTTTAAGTATTTTGTTGTTTAAAAAAGAAATTAGGCAGTTAAAAAAATTATAAATATATATATGTATATATGAAGTATATATATATGCATATATATATTGTTTTTTTTTTCATTTTAAATTACATGTTAACATACATTTCTAAACTTATTATATTGCATATGATCGTTCGCCTAAGTAAAAAAAAAGCAAACACAAAATTAAGCAAAGACAGGTCATTTATAATTAGATATTGAAAAAAAAGAAGAAATTCGTCCATTTAAAATAAAGTAATTTACAGATTTGTAATACTACATATGTGTATGTACGTATAGAGTAATAATTTAGTTGTTGTTTAAATGAAGTTTTCGATTTAGTCGTACTCGTCGTTAATGATAATACAAAAAAAACGAAAAAAAACAAAATCTACGTATTAACGATAAACTAAAAATCTATTTTATTAACATTGTTCCCAATTTCAGTGATTTACTTAAAAAATTTAACCGCATAACTACTAACTAACTACTAACGAAATGACAAAAATAATTCTTGTATTCTTAAAAGACTCAAACATTCATTACATTTTTCATTAAAAATGCGATTAAAACTAGACAAGAATAGCAAATTTATTTTTATATTTTACTTTACAATTTAAGAACAAATCAAAAAAAATCAAAAAAAAAAGAATAAATGTTTAGTTTTTATTCTACTTCTTTAGTTTTATGTGTCACGAATAGTTACAAAATAAATAAAGTTTTTAAACTCGAACAAAAAGCAAAACAAAAAATTTAAAATCCCCAAATACATAATACATTATTTGAATTAACACAAATCTTAAAGTGTGTTTTAGTATCAACAATTTTTTATGTAAAATTTTCCAGCGTCTTCCAGCGGTTCTAAGCAGGATTGGAGTTATTCTTGCAAGTCCTTTGGTAAGCTATCAACTCATGCACATTTTTTTTTTTAAGCAAGAAAGTAAAACCATAACATTAGAAAATTACACGAAATCTAAAGAGAGTACAAAATAAGTACAAAATTTAACACAAATTATGAACATAACATAATTTTGTTTTAAAAAAATATCAGACCATTCATCAATAACAATCATAACAACTTACAAATCACACATATCCTGGCATCATTAATACTAACACTGAAAAATCCTACAAAATACTTTACTTTAGAGTTTGAACTGTGAATATAAAAAAAAAAATAATAATAATAAAATAAATTTGAGACAATTGTTTGATAAGATAAGATTTCTTTGAACGATAAAATCAATAAAAAAAATTTAAAATAAAATTAAAAAAAATTTGCTTAAACCAAAAAGAGAAACGTAAACAAAAATATGGCATGTGAATTTCGCTTAAATTGCAAAATAATTTTCTTTTATTTCTTTCAATATTCATTTAATCTAGTCAATTACTTTGTAGACGCACGCTTTGAAAGTATTTTATATTTATTTTGATATTGAAATGCCATTAATAAGTAATATTTTCTCTTTCTGTTCCTTTTTAATTTAAACTTTCAATTGAAGTAAGATTGCGGACCGTATAAAACACTTATTTATAAAATTATTCTTCTTCTTCTTTTTTTGTTAATGTTTTATTTTATTAAACATATTGACACCATCGAATTCGATCATTTAAACTGAAATTACAAATAATTAAATAAAAAGAAAAAGAAACATAAACAATAAAAATAAAGACTACAAATATATTGCGATAAACAATTTCAAATAATATGAAAAGAAAACACACTTTAAGGTCACTTATAATTGGGAAAAATGTTACGTGTGTATTTGTATTTAACGTGTTCTGTAGTACTTTCTAATTTAATGTAAATATTATTGTATATTTAAGAAATTTAGTATTTTCATATTTGGTTTTTCTTTATATTGTATCATTTATTTTATCAATTATTATTTAGAATGCTTAAAACAAATTTAAAAAGGAAAAAACAAAACAAAAAACAAAAAAAAAAACTAAAAATATTTATTATCATATTTATTTACCATATCTTATAATAGTAATTAGGACCATGTCAAAAATTCTACAGAAATTGAATGATGCTGTCTAAACTTAAACCTTAACGATTATTTTGTTTTTTTTAACTCCTTTATGCATCTCATTCGAAAAATATTTCAGAAAAAACATCCTTGAAATTCAATGAAATTTAAAAAAAAATGAAATCGAGACATATGTATATGTATACGTGCCGAGAATTTTTTAAAAATTATAAAAATTGTATGTCTTATAAAATACTCTGACAAGTATTAACCACACTTACTCTACATCGACATACCCGCTCCAATAATGCACGCTTGTTCGCATGAACACAGTCCACTGACCTAAAAATTTTGTGCATGTGTATAGTTCAGTGAGTAAGCGACAGAGAAGATAGTGTGGGTATGCGTGACTTTATGTATGAAATCGATTTTTTAGGCGGAACGTATAGGATCCAGTTGCATTAGATTTTTAATAATTTCAATTTTGTTCAAATTATTGGAAATATATTATACTACCTATGTTCACAAATCCGAATCTAAACTTATTGTATTCACACATTTATGACTTCAATTTCAATAACTACCATGTAACTCTTGTATATTATTAAGAGAAATTTACTTAAAAATGTATTTTCATATGAAAAATTATTTACATTTTACATACAAATCTATAAAAATCAAGCTCAAGAACAGAGATTAAATCGATTCAATATTTTGATAAAACCACAGATAGATTGTATTTGTTGAATGGCATCTAAGATATTAGTGGCTTTACATTTGTATTATAAACGCTAGTTTTTTCCCTGTTACTAATTACAAAATTTCTTAACACCTCTCGGTTATCCTTAGGATGGCAAAATATCGGCAAAAGCATATTTACTACCAGAAACAATTTAATCGAATGCCACACCGAGCAGACACAAAGAGAAAAATGTAAATTTGCTATTGAAAAAAGCCCATATTGTTGAAAGCTAACAGCGCTATCTAAATTTATAGTTATTAACTGTGAGTTATAGTTAGCATTTTCCATATGCAATGCTTTTTGAGCTAGTCATTCGTTATGAAACAATAATAATAACTCGATATGCATAATATGTGCATACAGTCAACTATTTGCAATGACGTATAAATCATATATTTAATATATCTTTCAAGTTGAGCATTATATTTGAAATTCAGGGGTATTCAATTAAAATTCACAATGAATATTTATTTTGTTTATTAATAATATACATCCGTATGTACTAGAAACTGCAAAATAGTGGCTTAACCTATAATATCTGATACATGCGCTGCCCATTTGTGGTATTTTGTCCAATGGCATTGTTGAAACTTCGTTTAGACAATGTTCATATCGCCGCAAACAGGTTTAATATGTTACGATATTGAAAACTGTTGTATTTTCATATTCGTGTTCAAAGAAAAATTCTCAAATAATAGCAACAAATCAAAATATGTATCAAACTGTAACATTCATCGAATTTATTTAATTATGAATCCTTTCCAATGGAATATAAGGCGAAATAAATGTGTGGTTTACGTTCCAAATGGTCAATGACTTCAATAACCTAAAACATATTTATAAGGCTTCAGAGCTAAATCCTTTCGTCATATGGTAGTCGCAGATAGTTCCAATAGCTGTTTGCACTATATAATGAACATATTAGTATGTTCAATTAAAAACTTAGAAACAAATGTAGATAGGTAGACTATATTTATAAAGTGCAATACCCAATTCCCTACCGCAAAATGTAATATTCTCATAGCTACCAGTTTAGTAAAATGGAAAAATAATCAGAATTTGAGAAGAGAATGGAATCTAGGTTATAAAAATTATAATCGAAATGCATTTGCAGTTATTGTACATTCAAAGAAAAAAGTCTACGTACGTAGATATGATTTTTTTCCAAATTAAAGAAGATATTATAGTGTTGTTAAAGGTCTACAATTAAGAATGTTTGAAGAACAAGCGAATTCGGAAAAATATAACCTACAAATTATTGAGAAAAAAATAAAAAATTTAAGGGGGCTAAAGTCTACATATATGTGGACTTTTTCTTTGACTGTATATGTACGTTGTAGAGATGTAGTATAATAAACAAATAAATAGTAATCTAGTTTCAATAAAACATTCAGTCTAGCCTCAATAAAACATTCAGTCTAGCTTCAATAAAACATTCAGAAACAACCTCACTAATATTAAACATTTAATTAATGCGTTTAACATGTAATGAAATGTAAGAATACATTAAAACAATAATTCTTTATTAAAAATTTACTAATCAAAATTGTCAAGTTCAGTAAAAAAAATTTCAACACAGGCATTAATTTAATTTCTCCAAATTCCTAATTAGCAAATTTTTAATAAGGAAATTACCAACCATAATACCGGTAACAATTCATGTTGTCATGTTGATGCATTTTCTAACATTCGAAACTTCCCGACCATTTCATAGACAACAAAAACTCAAATACAATACGAAAAAAAAAAATATCATCATGTCAATATTATATTTGGTGTACCAAGTAACTGTACAAAAATGTAGGAAATAATCGAACGAGAATTTCATGCTGCTTTATCGTCTGAAAAGGCTGCAGCAGGGCTTTCTAGTGCTGGAACAAGTATGGGTGTAACGCCAACACCTGCCACCCCAACATCGGAACCTTTAACACGGGTACACTTCTACCAAGAACCTTCGGGAGGAATAATAGCCACGGCCGTACAGAGCTTACGGTCTAGATCGATAAAACGACGATCCATATCCACCAAGCAAGAAGAGACTATTGCCAGAGAAGAGCCAACTCAGGTGTATGAACATGTTTACACTGAGCCTGGTGGAATAACTACTTTCGCACCGATTCCCTCAGTAACAACTACAACAGTCACCATTGAGAGTGATGTCACCGATAATGTCAATGAAATGGCAAAATTACGACGTACTCAATCAATGTCCACCAATACACCACCGCTCATTTCCAAAAGTCAAATACAAACCGATATAAATGGCCACACTCAGCCAGTGGAAGAATCCAAGCACGCTCAAGTTGATCAAATGCCCATAAGGCCACCTCGGAAAAAATCATCACGTTCAACTTCGCCAAGTGCCCGATACGATGTATTGCAAACGGATATTGTGGGAATGACGAAAATATCTGGAACGGATAGTTCTGTAAGTGCAACAAACGTTTAAGTGTCTTGTAAAACTAACAAAACAAATTCGTTAAACTACAGCATTGCGTTGAGTTGAGTTGAGTTAAGTTGAGTTTATTTCTTTTGTATTGAGAATAACCCTCCATTTCACTCATTCACATCATTGTGATCATAACGATGATAGCAATATTGGAATGGAAGAAGACTGCATTTCTTTCAAATTTTTATGACTTAATTGTTCTCTACTCAGAGCCAAGTACTTAACAACTATTTCCAAAACTAACATCCACAGAAATAATCTTTTATTTTTGGCAGTAAGAATTCTAAAAACTTTTACTAACAAATGTTATCTTCCTTTTTTCTTTTGCTTGCGACCCATGAGTGCCTTAAATTAATTGTATTATTACAGAAAGAAAAAATAAATTTTAAAAATAAAAATCAAATTAAGACTTATTAAGGGTAAGGTACGAGTATCGATAATAATGATTAAGAATGGGAATGAGTGGGAGTGCTTCATAGTTTTAGTCTCTAAATATGGACGTCATTGTGTACTTGTCCTCACCAAAGGCTCTTCTTCTAGAAATTCATAGCTTTTATCAAAACATCCAATTATTCATCACTGAACACCGCAGAATATTGATAGTGCGTGCTGATAACTTTACTCTCCTACGTTTCTGCTAATTATTCCGACCATGCTACAGCAAGGTTGCTGTAATATTTTATTTTATGTTCCTCTATACACAATGAAAGCTCTGTTAATTATTTGGTGTGACCTTTAATGCGAAATTAGTACACAAATCGGGTCTTGTAACTTTTCTGCCTGGTAATTACTTCCAGATAATCAGAAAATTTGCCATTGTATTGAAATTTAAATATTTTGAGAGCAGGCATCACACTACCGGACGCAAAAATGCCTCGAAGAGCTACACTAAACTAAAGCAGAGTTTTCATAAAACAAACTCAATTGAATTAAGACCGATATCTTCTATTCGTATTAAATGATATTTGAGTTGCGGCGTAATATTCCCCCAGTATGCCAATATGCGCCACACAACGAGAGTTAGACATTTTTAATAAAATTGATAAAACGTGACTCAATATGCTAGTAGAACTTGGTCACTACTCTGAATTAATTTTAACCCTTTTCATTACTATTAAGAAATGTAGAGATACTAAAATACTGACGAACCTCAGGAAACTGTCCAGCGTCTGTAAAGAAAGCTCCCTAATTGATAATAACTCATGCAATTTCTTTGGAACTACATTAACAACGCACGCGTTCCAAGTATTGTTGCGATGATTCGATTTCGTTATCGCAAAATCTACATATTGGGCTTCAAACGATTAAAACTATTCTGTAAAAAGGTTTTTTCAGTCGACAATGCCCAGCTAAAAGGCCAGCTTTTATGCTTACGCAATTCCTGGATAAAAGTGCAAGACCTCTATTTCTTCTCACCATAATTACCTAACAGAAGTTTTTAACGACATCTGTCTTGAAATTAGTCCAGGCTTCTCTCTATCTATCCTTTTACTTGCGAAACTCCTTTTCCTACTGCACAGAAACCTCCTTGCTCAATCATTGCCTATTACCCCTGCCTAGCCGGATATATGTATGTATAGGCACTAATATTTATTAAGGCCGTAATCATTATTTAGCTACCTGGCAGAATCAATTCAATAGAACTTTATGCTATGCCATCTCTTGTTTTTTTTTTTGTTTTTTTGCTGCGTGTTCAATACACCTCAGAGTTAGATTTGTGACTATACACACTAGACACCAGTTGGCAAACACAATGCATTTATTTCACGCAAAGGTAAATACCATGTTTCACATCCGTAATATAGGGTCCTAATAATCCTTCTTCATAAATGGCGCTTAGACGATCCAAGAAACGCTGGGAATAGTGGATAGGGTTAACGACACCTGATCCTTTCCTTTTGCCCTTTTTCTTCTCCACCGCCGAGAGCATAGCTTAACTGCTGTCGGTGTTCGTGCTCATGGACTTTAGCGTCTGCTGAACAGATCTGACAGGGAAAATATGTCATTGGTGTGGTAAAGGTTTCCTACTCGCTTGAATTAGATCCATAGAATTCTGCTGGAGATGACATACCATAACCAAATTCTATCTCAGTTTTCACTTCAGTCCAAACAGACTTTTAAGTGAAACTAATTTTGAGGGGCTTGACTTTGCATTCAAATCGATTCCAGATTATACCATGATTCAGCTGTTCAAATTTCATAAATAAAATGTTTAGAGAAACAACAAGATAACAAAGTCATTGATATTCACTAGCTTTATGACATCTTCCCATCAAGATCCCCTCTATTTGTTACTGATGGTCAAGCGATCCATTTGGTTTGTAGTCATGTTCTTATAAGTCTTCTGGGAATACAATGTAACTCCAATAAAAATGTAAAATTTTACGACCTCTTGGTTAAGAATTCTCCATTGTCGTTCGTGATTCTTAAGCTATATTTGTACAATACGCTGTCCAGGTTAGTTTTCGGTGAGCCTACCTATTAAAGTCTCTTATCCGAATAATAACAACTGAAAAATTTTTCTTGGTAATAGTATCAGACAGTTCTGTGAGAGACAACTGGATTTCACTGAGAAAATTGTAGTCCAAAAATTTTCTGTAAAGCTGGTTGAGTGTATGTATCGTACATTCTGTCTGGTTTCTCTATTATGGTTAATAGACCAGGATATCGCATTTGAGTCAAGGGCTGCCAACGTAGCTTCCGGAAACTCATACGCGGGAAACAGGAAAAACCAAGTTAGCGTGGAACAGTAGATGGGGCAGTCAGTTTGTATATACAATCATAATTGAATATGTATTCGCTACATACTTTCATAGTGCCCCATAAAGATATACCCTGGAAATTTTTAAGAACTTATAATCAACAGAATTCAATATAATTCAAAAGAAAAAATTTATTGCATAATTCACTTTGAATTAGAACATGTACAATATATGTGCATACATAAATACATAGTGAATGTTTTTGATAGAAATTTCTTAAAAATATAAAAATTATTCAATATTTCTTTTATTCTTGAACTTTCGTTTGAATTAAGGCAAACGATTTTTTATTTATCAATTTAAGGATACAATTTATAAAAATGTAATGTAAACTGTTTCTAATCAAATTACTTTTACAATATTTCGGTCAAAACTATGGAACATTTTGAAAATATATCGTAGACTCATAAACGATCACTAATAACAACAATAACGGAAGAGGAAACAACACCATGGAGCCAATTATAAATAGAAAGCAAAATTATGGAATTAAAACGCATATAAATATGCGTGAATATTTTCCATGTTTAAACAAATTTGTATAAAATAATTCCTAAGGTTTTATGTATGTATGCGTATATGTAAATACATTGTTACATATGTATATGTATCTGTGTTATCTACTTGTGCCTGAATGTTTTTAGTCGAATTGTAAATTGGTTTTGTTTGTGTGTAATAGCAACTGATTATTTTCGTAACTCTTTTGCTTTTCTTTTCGAATTTTAATTTTAATTTCACTTGCGGTTTTAATTTTTTGTTTTTTGTTATTTCATTTTATTAAAATTTTTTGTTGTTTTTGTTGTTTTTTGTCTAATAACCAAAAGCATTAAATTACTGATGGTTTTGTTGTCGTTGTTATTTAGGATATTATTTAAATAATTTGCATTCGTTTTATTGTTACTGTTGTTGTTATTAATTAGCTGCTGCTATGTTTAATGTTGTCTTTTGCTTTTTACATTGCAAAGTTAATGTTTCAAGATGTTCACGTTGACATGCATATACGAATACAAACAATCAAACAAAGGAAATTACATTCACAGACATTAGAAAGACGAAAAGTTGTATTCAAATTCAAATTTTAAAATATTGTCAGACATAACATGTACATGTATACTCACATTTGTATACGTAAATATAATAATAAAATATAATAATATGATATATATATATAATATATATATACTTATATTATATGCATATGATATATTATTATACAAGCTTCGAGTAATGGCCTTGCATTAATATCCGTATTACTTATATTTTAAAAATACAATATGTACTCTTATAAATATACAAAACTTTATTCTGATTTATAAATGTTCCTTTTTAAAATTACACTTTATGCACTATTTTATTGGGCAATTTTTTTTATAACAATTCAACTTTGCTTAGCTTTAAATCATTAGTTCCTGCTAAATGTTAATGTCATTTATTTTACATTAGTTTACGTACTCCATCATAATTTTTATACAACTTTTTCGCTTTTCTTTCATTTTATTTTTCTTTATCTGTTTATTCTTCTTCAAACAATCATTATTTTAATAAAAACATTTCTCTCGTTTTGCATAAATAAATTACCATAATATTTATGAATGAAAAACTTGTTTAACACGATTGTCACTTATTTGTACACTGAACGAATGATAAAATACAGGGTGAATCGGCGTTTTAGAAAACGTATAATTAAAACGATTGACAGTGCTCCTATGAATCTTATATTCAAAGTTCAATTTAGAAAATAATTTCAAGAAATCTTTCAATAGTTAATCTGGAGCAGGTTATGAGTTAAATAGGAATTTTTCTCTTTAATATGTACCACAAGAGAAAGGTGGTAATAAAATACAATAAAAATACTTACTATAAAGAAACTTAGTTAATTTTGAGTACAAAAAAAGGCTTATTGACGAATTTTTTAAGTTTAAAAAAATACATCAAGAGTATTTGTGTAAAAGTTTATAAATTCATTAAACGCTTTTATATTTTCAAATGTTTATAATTAGAAAGAGATGTTTATTAATATTACATGAATATTATAAAAATTTGAAATTTACAAATCTATCATAATTATATAATTGTATTATATATACATACATATATGATGGGAATTGAAGTCATAACAGTAACGCTAATAGTCTAGCACACTACCCATTAGACCATGAGGGCAACCGTAAATGAAGATTGAAGATTATTGTTCTTATCTTTTATCGATTAATAAACATATTAAAAGTTTTTCTTTTACCTCAAATGTCATTTATTTAACAGCCACAAAATTTACCATCTAAAAACCATACAAAATCAATAAATTTTTTGTAATTTTAATCTGTTAATTAATTTTTTACAATTTACAATATCTAATTAAAATATGGTTTTTCAACAATGAATTAAGCCTGTATATATATATATATTTATATCTGGATATTTGGAAAATGTACAGAGTTTGAATTGTTTCAAAATATAAATTAATAATCGATTATTATTTGGATTATGAAAACAAATTATTGGTAATATTTCATAAAGCTTAAGGCTGTAAACAAAACTATTTCCTTTTTCCGATATACAATTTGAAAATAAAGCCCAAACGTACATATATATATATATGTATGTTATGAGTTCAGAGTATATTTTATTAAATAAAAGTATCATAATATGACATTTTTAAGCTGTTCCTTTCATTCACCTTATAAATTATGGTAATTTATTTAATGCACAAGCGTTCATCTATTAGGGTCATAAAGTAAAAATAATACATAAAATCGAATATTCGAATAATTTTTATAAAATGTAATCTTAAATTATGAAAAGAAGTAAAACGTTTTGCACAACAAATTCAAAAAGAGAATAACTCAATAAAAATATGTTAAAAATGCAATTTTGTTGTTTTCTCTAATATACAGTGCTGTTCAAAAATATAGATTCACCACAATCCAACATCTTTGAGACTTAATCTGTTCTAAAGAAGAGTGGCGCTTCAAATTTTTGAAGTGAAACGAGATTATATTCATAAGAGATCAGTAAACAAAATACCATTACTTTTTTACATATAGAGATTGAGATATAGCAAACTATTTGGAGAGTAGGTGAATCTATTTTTTTGAATAGCACTGTATAATCATCCCACAGTGTGTATATCCCAATATATAAACATTTTTTATCTTCAACTGACTACTTATTTGCGGGTATATTAACATTAATTAGTTGATATTAATGCGAGTAAGTGTACAATTTTGCGTTATAAAACATAAAAGACCGTAGGAAATTCGGCTTATTTCGTATTGTAAAAAAGAAAATGAGGGTTAATAATCATTTCAAACATCATTTTCACTTCTTCTTTGAAATTGTTTACAAATAAATTTCATTTTAGTTTACTAATTCCCTTTTTTTAATTAAACGTTAATAAACTAAAATTTTTAAGATTTAACAAAATCGAATAATAATAATTAACGAATCGAATAATCGATTCTATGCCGTGAAAAAAATTTCTTAAAATTCTCTCAGACCATGCAAATATTTGCTGAAGAAAACGTTAACAATACGGAATAGCAATTTTGAACAATAATACATACAAATATTTTATTAAAGCAAACGGCTTCATATTATATTTTAACATTTTATTTTGTTATTTAAAACACTTTACAAAAGTACTTAGTTTCCACTTTACATCAAATCAATGTTTAAAACATTCTTTCACAGCCTGACCGTTCTTTTAGTTTATCCTAGAACTCGTGTAAGCATTTGATTTTTACATAAAATAATAATAAACAACCCTCTACCACTTTATACATTCAGCCATACATGCTTTTTATCAAACCACATATCCTTCGAGAAAACGTTCTTTCATTTCCATACATTTCGTACGCATTTGAACACAGTATTTAGCAAAATTCTCATGCCAAACTCAAATAAAAACAAATTTGTTACATACATATTAACTAATTATATTATGTATTTATAGAAAAACAAAATTTAGAAAATGCAGAAATTTATAAAAAAAAATTATAAACAGTTTTCATACACTGAGAAAAATATGTTATTTATTAAATTGGAAGCAAAGTTAAAACAAAATTTCATTTAACAGTTCTGAATTTTAGTTTTATACATCAAATGTGTTAGTCTGAAACTATTGAAGTCCTATTAATTAATAGAAACTTTAGGCTGGAATATATGATGCTACCAAATTACATTTAGAAACCGATTAAACTTGCAGGCTCTTCTTTAATTCCAATTGCAGCAATCGTTTTATCGTGTTTGCTTTTGGAATTTGTAAGAGCTGAAATACTTTTTTTACAATTTACCATTCGCTTTAATTAACATAAAAATCAAACTCATGATTATTTAAGTACAAAAATTTTTAATCTTTTAAACATTTGTTATCAATGAAATGTTTACGACACTCTTTCTCTAAGGAAAGCATCGTTAATAATTTTGTACTATCAAAGTGCCTATACTACAATCAATCACATTAATTGGACCATTCCAACCAAGTATTAGGTGTCTTACAAACTGCAAATGTTTATGAATTATACTATGCTAACTCATAAAAAATATAATTCAGTTGCTTGATAGACAGTATTTGATTATAATTTCATTTGAAATTGATTTCTCTCAGTGTATGCTAAATCGCAATCATAATTAACATTGTAACGAAATACTTACTGTTATCTATTGAATAAATAATAATGATTTCATTTTAATATGTTTATGTGTTTTGTTCCTTCCTCCATGAAATTAATGCTTCTCTAAAATAACGGTGTTTGTTAATCCAGCCCGTAAGTATTGAAAAAAAAATATTCATTTCGTAGTTAAAATCATATAAAACACCAATTCTTTTGCATTTATATCCTTCATGTTCCTTAACAAAAAAAAACAAAATATATGTTTTAAAATGATAAATATTTAAAAATAAATAAATTTGTATATTATTTATTTTTTATCTTTCTACTTTTTAATGCTTTTTTCTGCTTAATTATTACGCATTGTACTCTTTTTTTTTTGGTTATTTTAATGCAACATCCAATAAAATGCCGTATTTACCATACATACATATGTACAATATTTGTATTTGTGGAATAATAACAACCATATACTGAAATATATTCCAATTGCCAATTTTATTTTATTGTTCTTTTTCTATTTGTATTTAAAACCTTTCTTCTTTCTTTCTGTACATTGTTTGTTTCACCATCAACGTAATTAATGCATTTATTTGTGTGTTCTTCTAAATTATATTTTTAAACATTAATACAATCTACGAATGCATGTATGTGTGTAAATTTTTAAAATTAATTAATTTTTATTTTTTGGAATTTTTTTTTTTAATTAACTTAAAAAAACACACACACATACATACACATGCAAAACCTTATAAAATTTGTACACGATTTTGTACAAATGACCCAAAATGTGAAATTATAATTAAAGTTCTTTAAATTTACTGCCGTCTATCAGGGTGAAAAGAAACGTGATGCCGGTGGACCCAATGAAATTGTCGCATGTACCACATGCGGTGGCAGTAGTGGTAGTCCTTGTACGCATTCAGCCAACAATGGTTGTGCAACAGAGGTGAGTACAAATATCATTTCATTGTGAGTTTCTAACACTTTAAAATACTACGCATTTATACAGTGGTGGACATATAAATAAAGCATAAATATGGTAACTTATTTCTCATTTTTTTACATGATTTTGTGATATCTGAATACAACATTCTTGTTCTATTCCGTTCAATTTTCTTACAAAATAAGTCTGTATTTATATATGTACCTCAAGTGGGCCCATAATTAAACAATATATGTTTAATATCTGATTTTATTACAATCCAATGAAACATTTTAATACATTTGGATGGTCAAATAATGTACCCAAAGCCCCCAAATTCCGTAAAGCGACAGCCACGAAACATTTAAAAAAACATTTCAATCTTATTAGAATTCGCCAAAGAAAATATGAAAAAACAAACGAGTTTCTGAAAGAATGTCTTATCGGTCGACGAATTTAAATTTTGATAACGGGGATCAGATAAAAAATGGTAAATATGGTGTCCAGGTAACCCCATAATCAAAATTCTAGATATAACACCAAAACAATTAAGTGTAATGGCGGGAACATCATGGTGTGGGAAACTTCTTCTTGGGATTATATTGAACTTATTTTGTCGGTCAGTTCAAGAACAAATCTACATCTTTGCAAAAACATTGGACAAAATATAATGCTACTATAAGTGGAAAAGTCACCGTAGTCTAGTAGGTAGTGTGTTCATAGACGAAAGGCCAGGATCGAATCCCCGGTCAGACATCAAAAACGAAATATGAAAAATATATTTCTTCGGCGACTTCCTCTCAGCAGATGTCTGGCAAAAACTCTGAGAGTAAATAACATTGCCATGAAAAGTTTCTCAAACAATCTGTCGTTCGGAGTCGACTTTAAACTGTAGGTCCCGCCACTCATGTATATAAATTAACATACACAACATAAGTGGTGTAAGAAGCTAGACCGTAATCCTGACTGAAGGGTTGTAATGGCCAATTATGTATGTATGTATAAGTGAAAAAAAGCTGAAAAGCTGCTTAGAAGAACAAAACATAAATATTTTAAAATGACCAGTTCAATCCGCTGATCTTAATTAAATTGAGAACTTGAGTACGGAATATGAAAAGAGGATAGAACGCATAAATGCCGATGAATTAAGGCAAAACATCGAAATGCGATCTAATTGTCGAGACTTAGTTCAGAGTTTGCCAAATTGCTATTGAAATGTTATTAAAAATAAAGGTTACGCCTCGAAACATTTATGATAAGAACAAACAATGGAACTGGTAAATGGTTTAATTATATGGCCAACCCAGTAAAGTCTTTTTTATGCATTTCTTTTACAAAATTGTACCATAAATAGTCTATTAAACCATTGTATTGGAATCTGTTTAACGTTTATATTTAAGGAGTACTATAATTATGAATGTTTTAATTATACAGCCACCACTGTAAATAAAGTTTTATTTGTGCAATCAAAATTTTATAGTTAACGATTAATACGTTTCTTACTTTCTTAGACTTGTTTTGTTCAGGTACGCAAGAAGGAACCTCCACATCCAATACGTATCGCAAAAACAATCGATGTAATTGCAAGAATTACATTTCCAACAGCATATGCAATTTTTTTAATATTTTTTTTCGTTCACTATAAAGGGTTTTCATAAAAAAACAAAAAAAAAACACAAAACGCAAATAGATGAAATAAAAATTAACAAAAATTTAGTTACAAATAAATATAATACGGATATAAAATAGCATAAGATAACAAACACTAGAGCTGTTTAATTAATTGTAATTCACTGCAAATAAAACAAAACCAAAACTCAAAACTCAAAACTCAAACCGATAACAAAATTATTGATTTTTGTAAACGGCGAATTAAAGAAAATGCTAAAAATTAAATTAAATAATATAAAAACTATTAAATAAAATTAAAATAATAATGATAATTGTCAACTTATAATCAATATGAATAAAATCTCATAAGAGATATCAAAATTAAAAACTTTAAACTTCAATCTTCATGAAAGGGAATGTGTATATTCACTACAAATATAAACAATTTAAAATATAAATTAAAATTATATAAATGTGTTTTTAAAATGTTTAATTGAATTTATTATTAATTTGCAATTTTTTATTCTATAAAATATGTTGATTTTCTACATAAAACAACTCAAGTTAGGGTGATCAGCTCAGGAATAATTTAAAAGCATTCGAGTCAAAACCAGCAATTCAAATAAAAATCGTTTAATTTATATTTTCAAATTAATTTCTCATGCTGATTATTGTTAATTGCGATTAATTCAGGATCTGTTTATTTACCAAATGAAATTAATTCCAATTCATTTCAAATTATTTACCAGACATTTCTTTAAATATCAAAATTATACAAAAAACTTCAAATCCAATTACTGTTCTGCCTCATTTTTAATCAAAATTTTTAAAAGAAATTTGAGTTAGAAATTTGATATTTGTAAAGGATTTCAGAAATTCTTTAATTCAATGAACTAAAATAAAAAGAAAAATGAATCCATCTACATCCTTTAGAAGGAGCTTAATTTTGAAGCTGGTAATATCTATAGCTCTCTTTTTCATCTTGCATCTTAGACAAATACTTCTCGACCTCTTTCTTGATGTATTTGGTACACTCTAAAACTCTGAAACTCTTAATTTCTGTAAATAAAAAAATAGAGCTTTTGCTATTAGAGATGGACTTAATTCGACTAAATTGAAAATTTGTTGGCCTCTATCTAAAAAGCCTGTAGTGATTGGAACGAATTCAGGCTTCCCTATATGAAACTATAAACTTGTATGCTATTTAATAATGGAACTTTGACTCTTAAAGTAGAGATTATGGCCATATACAAGTAATTACAGTTATTTGTTCGTAAAAATATTATATTTAATCGTAATGTAATTCAAAATACAATAAGTTCTACTTATTCCTCTACTCTATACTAGTAGTATGTAAAAATTAAAAGCAAGTTAGTCAGAGTTACTCGACAAAAATATGTGAAAATAATTCTTCAAATATTTTCTGGCAGCATAAATTTCCTAAACTTTAAGTTGATTTTGTTCAATAACATCCATAATAGAAGTTCAGTAAGTTAGTGATTTGCCACTCACTTCATGTGTATTGATCGTCCAATGTTAAAACGAAAAGAATTCGGGAAATAGGCAACCGTTATAAAACATCTTTAAAAAAATATGCTACTGACATTGAATAAAACGTTTTAAAAAATCTTTTCTTTTCCCATGGTTATGAAGTTGAAAATTATGCAAAATTTTCAACGATTGTCGAAAGCATGGATTAGTTTCGATGTTTTTTTTTTAAAGAATTTAACCAGATGCTAAAAATAAAACCTGGAATATGAAAAAATTTTTCTACGTTTTCAAATTTCTAGCTCAAAATGTGCACTTTACATTATTTTCATTATTATAAGAAATATTTAAATTTATAATCTATCTCACCTAATTGTAACAGTAAGTTTCATTACTTAATAGATTATTTTTTGATTATTATTTGAGGTTATGTAAAAGTGTTTTTGATTATAAGTTACTATTTTGTATTAGCATTACCCATTATACCTACAGTAAGGGCTGTCATTAGTCAATTTAAAAGACCGCATGAATCAGTTACTAATGATGAAATACTGCCTATGCAATACACGATTTAAAAAATTAAACGAAAGCTGACAAAAACATTAAAATAATTTATAAATTTTGTTCAATTTTTTTTTTATTTTTTTTTAGCAATAATAAATAAAAAATTTAATAAAGAAATTAAAAAATTTGATAATAATATAATACACAAGTTTAATTTACGCATTATAAATTTTTAAATTGCATATCGAAATTCGTTACATTAAGAATTCTAATGTTTTTAATTATATTTACATATACATACATATATATCTGTTTCCATCGATCCTGCAATGAGAATAAAAATTTTATATTTCATTGCATATTAAAATATGGTATATTGCTTATTATTATTATTATTTTTTTTTTTTTTCAATACAATTAGAAATATTAAATGACTTCTTGAAATGAAATGTCAAATGAAATGTCAGTTTATCAATTTTGAAAATGCATTTATATAAGTTTTAACAAATATTTTAATGTGCTATATAAGTGCAAATGTTTTAAACGATATTAAGGCATAAAAAAGAATTAAAATATCTCATTTAAGCTCAATACCACAAAAGAAACAAAATACTAAAAGAAAAATATCATAAATGCACCACCCTAGATCAAATTTATCATAATTAAAAATAATTAATAAACTTGACAAACCTGCAAAATATGAAATTAAAAATATAAACTTATTAAGGAGAGTATGAATTAAATTACATTCTAAGCATTATTTTTTAAAGTAACAAAGGGAAACACAAACAACGTGATAAAAATAATATTTAAAAATTATTATTAAATAATTTAAAAACCAAAAAAAATTCAGATTTATTTAAAACGAACGTCTCCTCCTCCTCCTCCCCAAAAACAAAAACACATAAATTTTATTTCAAAATTTTTTTAAATCTATTGTTTTACTTATCAAATCAAATTATTATGAAATCTTAATATTTATAAAGCGATAAAGAAAAAAGAAAATCAAACAAAATTAAAATGAAAATGTTTTTACTTTTATTTATTAAACGTTATATTGTATAAGTAAATTATTTAAGGACAACAAGAAATATTGAAAAAACAATAAATAGAAAAAAAAGAGAGAATTATTAAAATTAAAAAGTAAATAACTTTAAATTTAATTAATATTTATGACTGCCTTTTTATTATAAACCAAAAAACCAAAGATAATATAAAAATTATATAAAAAAAAAAACCATTACTAATAATTATAATAAAAAAAACATCTTTAGAGTTGAACGTTTCATTTGAATGCAATTTAATTAAATAGTCAATCGAAATATTTTTAAATAATGCCAGAAAAACTAAATAATATTTTATTTTACAACAACTTATTTGTCTGTCTGCTCATGAATGATGAAGCAGAAATTGCTTTTTCCAATTACAATTTCCGAAATTAAAGAATTCAACTACCATGGAGGTACTCGAGTAGCCGGAGTTACAGGTTTCTGTTTAAATTGTGTATAGAAGAAGCCTTAGTACGGAATTATACGGCATGCAATGCAATTGTACTTCATTGTAATCGTACAAAAATTAAAGATTTACAATATTTTAAAAGTATTAAATTAATGATATTTCGAACACATCATGATATTAGTTCGATCCAAAATTAGTTTCGTTTATATTACAAAATTTGCAAAGTACTACTAATGAATTCAATTGAATTGGAAGTCAATCACACCATCTAGTTAAGTAAGTTAATTAAAAATAATTTGTTAAAAACTATGCCGAAAATGAAATGAAAATAATAAATTGAAATTACAACCTCAAATGCTAAAATGTACCAAAACCAAAACCAAAGTAAAAGAACCCTACGCTTTATTAGTTACATAAATAAAAACAAAAAATTAATTTTTAAATAAGATTGATATTAATTGATATATATTGATACATATAGAAATATAAAATATATTTATAAATATGTACATACATATAATATATATGTAAATATATATGTTATATTAAGTAAATTATAATAATAAAATCGTACTTAACAGTTAGTTTCATCTTTATTATTTTCAAAACACAAAAACCCCGAAGAACGATATTTTTATTTATTCACACGAATTTTAGATCGAAAGATAAACTAGCTTTAAATATTTTAAATTGTTCAGTATTCAATTAGACTTAAATCATTAAGATATTTGATATCTTCAAAAATTATACGATATTATATGAGTATATGTATGTATATATATGAAAGAAATGTCGCACCTAAATTTTATCATAACAATCTACCAATCTACCTACTAGAATTACAATATTCAATATATATTTTGAATTCTGTTCAATAATTAACATAATTTTCATATTGGGTAATAGCTTCTTTCACTAAGTGAGGAGTCGTTTGCTGCCCATATCTGTTTTTGCTTCTTCTATAGAGTGTTTGAATACATGACTAAGCACCAAACGTCTAACATGAGTGCCCAGTATACAACTCTATGAATTTTGAGAAAACTTTCCCTGCGTCGTCAATCCTAATTTCTGATTGAGGGATTCCGATATGGACATTAGTAACTCAATAGGGCTAAAATTCAATCTGCTTCTACTGATCAGCAATGTAAATAGCAATCATTTCCAGGAACATGAAGCCTATAAGCAGGTTTATAATTACGCATATATCTCCGTAGGAGGTATAAAAGGTTCAAGCTAAAGGTTTCTTATTTCTATAAGTGGATATAATTAGTAGAAGTGTGTCTGCTGTTGCAAGTTCATTGGGTACACAATTACGGTATATCTCTGCGATGAGCAAAACTGTTGCATCCCACTGTTAGTTGCACTTAAAACAGGTATGAAGACTTCTTACTTGTCAGTAAAGATGGATATTCCTTTCTTGGAAGTTCCCTTCCTAAAAATCAGTAACCCGGATTAACAACCATTACTATGGCTTGAAGTCCGCTTGGAAAGTTATCTTACGGTTAAACTTTCCAGAAAAAGTCCGCTGCCCTTTTAAGTCTTAAGTTTAGGAACGTTATTATATACTTACGACAAGTTTCTTGAAAACACCAAATCGTCTTGAAAAAGGGGTCTTCAAATAGCATAGTGTAGCATATTAGCTACGTAGAGCCTTATTGCAACAAGCATGGCTTAAAGACTGGGAAGTAACGCATATGGTTATTTCAGTCATAGCAAACCTTCTTCTGGCTGACCATCAATACACTGTTCCACAAAGAATAAATTTATTAGATCGCATTTCTGACAGTGCTTGCGGGCATATATCTTGCAGGGTACTTTTATTTATAAGGCTCGGACTCTATATTCCATAGTCAGAAGAAAATTTAAAAAGGATCTCAAGCCCAACGTTGAGTAACGGGTGAACATAATTGAAAATAACCTCAAGGTTAAGAAAGATAACAATTCAATTCAATCGATAACTTCGATTTATTGATCGAGTTCCCAGTAAGAGGGTATAGAACTCTTACGAATATTATGAATAGAGGAGAACGGACGCTAATGGGTCTAAAGTTATTTAGATTAATAAGTAATATTTTGCCAATTTTAGCAACCAAAGAACCATTGAGCCTTTCTGAGTGAACTTGGATACGGTTATGCTTGAAGCAGGGAAGCTATGCGAGTGTTGGCATCAGATCCGCTGATCCGAGATAAACTTACGAAACTTCCTGCGGTTTACTTCTTTAAAAACTAAAAACGTTAAAATTGCATTGTATTTCTTAAAGTTCCATTATGGAAATGCGAAATGACAATATATGTACGTTATTACCGCTATTACTGTAATTAACATGATTATCTTGAATTGGTTAAAATGAATTCTTATCGATTGTCAATTTTTCGTCAAACAGTCCAGAAGCCTAATTTTTTTCTTCTGCTCTTAGGGTATGTTCATTTTCTTAGCACACAAGTTTTCTTCATATAGTTCTCCTCATATTAAATAAAGTTTTTCAAGCAAATTTTGTTGCATAAAAAATTTTTTGTTGTTATAAACCAAATAGCAATATCTAAATGCAACAACAACAATTCAATGTTGTAGTAAAAATTTGTGTGTGTAGAAGGATTCAAATGAATTTTTTACATTTACATAGTAACCTCAAAGGAACCGAGCTAAAATGACTTAACATCAACTATCTTTTAGTACAGCACGTTATAGACGCTTGCACTATAGTTCTGCCATTAACTGCAAAAATTTAAGGTTCGACATCTCATTTAATTACTGTTGGTAACTAATAATTACTTGAGCTTTCTTATGCTTTGAACGCTTTTAACGAAATTATGCAGGCTTGTGCAGAGAATATGTAACGAGTTAATTGTCATGCAAGATATAAAAACAATAGCGATCTAATATTTACTCTGATTTCTCGATGGATGAGAACATATTTCATTTTAGATGAAATAGTTTAGTGCAGATAGATTATTCGTTTATAAATAATTTGAATACTTATTCAAATAGAATATTCAGTCATTTTATAAACGATTAAAATAAAATTGTATTTATCACATGAAAGATTTAAAAAATACTTATTATAAATAATATTCATTCTTATTTCTGGTAACCCTTTGCCGAAGTTGTATAATAAATTGCTTCATATCCCTTTATAAAGTGGTGCGATATTTCATTTAAAAATTATTTAAATTTTATTGTTTACATTTTACAAAATTTGATATGATAATTGACTAAAATTCGTAATTAATTTTTTTTATTTTTTTTTTTTTGTTAACAAATTGTAACGACAAATATATACATATGTACGAGTATATTCTTATAATTTAAATAAAAATCGAAATTATATTCTTGAATATTATTATATTTTAATATATTTAATTATTGTTTAAAAGTAATTGCTGAAGAAATACGTATGAAATTATTAAAGCATATTTAAACTTATTTTCTCTCAACACAATTTATTGTAAATTTGTGCCTTTTTCTATAGAAGAAATTAATATTAATAAAAAGCGAACAAAATGAATTATCAAACTCAAAATAAACCAATTCAAGTAAATTTCAATAAATAGAAAAATTTATTTTTATAATAATTTGCGAATATCTGGTTAAATTTACAATTATAAGTCCATAATTACGATTCATAACAAATATATATACAAACAAATATATATATATGAGTTTTGCCTAATTTTTATATAAATGCACCACTACAATAAGAAATACATACTCTTGTGCGAATTGAAATTAAAGAAAAATAAATTGAAAACTACAATATCCCAGCAAATGATTCGTTGTTAATGTAAAATCAGTATATTAATATTTAAATTAAAGCTTTTCTGTAAAACAATTTCCATTATTTTAAAGATTTAACGCTTTCCGTCATTCTCAAATTAATTTCAATTTAAATTAATTGTAGGTAATGAAATAACAAAAAAATAATTTGACATGGCAGAAACAACGAATTACAAGCCCAAATTAATTGAACAATTTTTTTATTCATTAAGTACAATACATTTTATGTTTGTATACACAAATATTTAAAAAAATAACTAATTAAATAAAATTCGTACAAAAAACAAACAAAAAAAATGGAAATATTTCAAACAAAGTAAACACAGATTTTAAGTTTTTCTTAAAGAGAAATTTACATACATTTGCTGGGAAATTATTGTAATGTTTTATCCTAAGTATGGATACATCATACATAAGGACACATGTAAATAATATCAATAATAATGATAATAATTGCATATGCAATATAATACGATAATAGACATACATATAGAGCACAGAGCTTATTTAAGATATAATAGCCAAACAAACAATTTTAAACAGCAGGAAATTTACATCAGCAATCACATAAAATCGTAAATATTTACACACATTACAGCAATACCCTAGAGACACCATTCATAGAAATTCAACTAGAAAGCCCCCAGAATATGATATGATCTTGAATGAAATGAGGCATGTAGATCAGTTTAAGACATGAAAAGTCATAAAAATATAAAATACTGCAAATAACAAATAGAATAATTAATGTCAACATTGTTATAAAACAAAAACAAAATTAATATTATTAGCAATATTGTGTAAATATATTACAAATTAAGAAATTCTAACTTTCTATTCTATTCATAATACCCAGATACCATAAAATCTTCACTCGTAAGTGTCAGTGAACAAAAATTCAATTGCCATATTTTGTTGAACTTTTTATAATGAATAGTTCTATTCACATTTGTTTTTACATAAACAACTACCAATTAAAAGATTTCATAAAAATAATATTTTTTTTATATTATGGTTTATTTATAATCAATGACGAAGATGTACGCTCGCTCATACATGCATACGTTTAAAGTTAAATTATAATTTTTACAATTGTAAACTAATTGTTAATTGTTCAACATTGAAAACAACAAATATTTTCTAATTGTTAAATATTGTTTTTCATATGTTATAAATAAATAATAAATAAATAAATAGAAATAAAACTTTTCATTTATATTTTAAACTTTATAAAAACGCTATAATTGAATTTAATATTTACAATGAAAGAATGAAAGAAATAAACAAGAAAAAAAATGTTTATATTTATTTTATAAAAATTTTTACTAGAAAATTTCAAACTTCAAATTATTGTAAATACACCAGAAAAAGCTTGGCATTAATAAAAATCTCAAATAAAATTAAAAAAACAATACTTAAGTTTTCTTATTATTATTATCATTTTTTTTTCTTTTCTTAATTGCTAATCGTAAATTCATTTAAATTTAGTTAGGATTACGACCTAGCTTCTCTGTTGTATGTGTTCGGTTTCTCAGTGAGCAATGGTAGATTCCGAATAACATGGCAATTTTATTTATTTTTAAACTGAATAATTACGTACAAAGACGATACATTTAGACAACAGGAACATATGGTTACTGTATTATTACGATATGGTCTGGTAGTCCTCATCTAGCTTTAATAAAATGTCATACAAGCTGGAATAGCTCTACAGTTTAATTGGGAGTAAAGTTGCCGGTGTGCCGAATTTGTTGTTTTGTACTCATTTTGTTCATATTCTACAATTTCGAGAAGCTGCCAAGCTGAGGTTCTTTAAATATTATGAACAGGGGAAAAATATAAAATGTATATCACCATGTAGAATATTATTAGATACATCCATCTAATATCTGAACTGAACATCACTGAACTAAATTATCTGGTGAAACATTATTGTCGAACTTTGAAAAACATAAAATAGTCGCAGCAACAGTAAACTACTTTGTCAATGATAAAATACAGCGTACCAAAGGAGTAATTTGTTGTATTTGTAATTGTTGTAACATTAATGTAACCTGCAGATGGTGAAATAGAAGCATTTATTGGGATATAATAAGTGCATTAGTTGTGACAAAACATAACGACGGCAAAGTCAAAATGTTAGATATTAAATCCCGAGTCACATAGAATCCATCATATGTTAAACTCTGAATTTTTCAACTGACGTCAACCTTGTTTTCTATGTGTTTCGTTCCATTCATTATTTCTGCGTTAAACTAACTGAAATTTGCGGATCTCTTGGTGTCAAAAGTTGAATCCAATCCTTCCAGCGATTCATAGCCTCTCCACCTGTTTACTTCTTCAGTTTATCTGAGCAACTATATTTTCCATAGCTGAGGTGCCATCAAACCACATTTTAACACTTTAATACTTTCCCGTCTAAAGTCGAAAACGACATAGGAAATTTGGTATTGAAAAATTGATGTTGGACAAAGTCATACTAATAGTGAGACTTACCGTTGATTTAATCGAACAGAAAGGTTTCGATTAAGTCCCTAGTGATCGCATTATTAACGTCCATCTTTGTCCATTGATGCCGAGGATCTGTCTGAGAAATTTCAGACTATTCAAATGTAACTGTTATATGGGTTCTGGGATATGAAAATTGCATTCCTGATGAGCCTGCCAGAGGCGATACAGAGCTAGCATGTTGGGTGTTCCGATTACCTTAGTTATTTTGGATATTACTCACAGGTTTGGCAGGGAAGACCAATCTCGATTGCAGCTGCAGGATACCTACAATATTGCTAGATGCAACGATTGGTTTTCTCAAAGGAATAAATTGTGTTTATTTAGTTACGTCTGAGGTTATAATTCAGTTAAAAGGTCGAAACAAATGAAAGATCCCTCAGAAAATCTATCGGAAATTTGTTGTCTGTCTTTTAGTTATAATGTCTCGAAATATCTACACAAAATATACCCTCAACTCAAGTTTTCATCAAAAATCACAAGTTTTCAGTGTAACCAATATTCATCAAACTCAGGGGTTAATTGTTTCTTGGCATACGACTATAAAAACGAATACAACAGTGTCCGATTAAGGTTGGTTACTGGCTTTATCACGAGGCACTGCGAGATCAGGTCGCTGACAAGGATCTGGAATAGAGCACAGTCGAATTATTGCAGGATATGTTGCGATGAGGAGGAGTTGGAAACTGTCGAACATCTCTTCTGTGTCGAGAGCCGACATCAAGGCTCCCCATAGATTCATTATTAAGTTAAGCTGGCTGAGAGGTGCTAGGACTTCATTAGTGTAGTCGCGCTCCTTGTGTGTTTTTTCTGTTTGTTGTTCTATGTTGTTCCTCCGCTTCCTCCACCATTCCCTACCCTCTCTCCTTTTTCCATCCCTCCCCTGTCCATCCCTTTTTAAGGACGATTATGTACAATGGGTCAAATTGACCCATGTATACCTTTGGAGGACTAAAAATCTAAAAAGTCTAAAATAACAATACTTGGCAGCACTAAACAGAACCAAACAAACGACATAGTAAAAAATACAATGATTGTTCATAGGACTGACAAGAATAATATTTCAGATACAAACCACACAAACTCTCGTTAAGTTTTTCTTAACACAAGAGGGCGTTTATTTTTATTCATCGCAGTTGTTTTGCTTATTCATTTTTTAAATTGTAATTTAATTAAAAGTATTGTAAAATAAATAGAAAAAACTATGAATTTAAATATCTTATGTATTTATTCCTATTTTCGTGATTATTTTTTCAGGATTGATTACACAATTTATTAATTCCTGACAGTGCTGGTTGTTGGAAAATTTGTTTGTATTTGGTAGGGTTTAATGAAAACAGACCCCAAATTAAATTAACTTTTAGGTGGTGTATTTCTATCGTGGTGAATATTTAAGAAGTGAGGTAAATTTATTTAATGTTATGAGGTTTTGAAAAGTATGGTGAACTTCCAAGGCTGTGAATTTCACATATGTTGAGTTTCTGCAAAGTATGGTGAATTCGTCAGGTGTGGTAAATAAAATTGAAATTAACCAAAGTTTCATTATTTGAAATAGGTGCTGTTTTATCATAGACCTCTGTACTATCTCTGGTGAATAAACTGGTGTGTTTGCCTAGAAAAAGTAACTTTCACCTCCTTTAGCAGAGCCACCGGGTTAAAACTAACCCACCACACATAATTTGGGATGCGAATGAATGGAGACACGTAGTGTTACTATAAATTCTTTTTATTACGAATCCAAAAATATTAAAACAAAAATATATTGTGTAATCAGAATACTGTGTAATAAAATAAATAAAAAAATTAAATTTATTTTAATTTGTTTGTGTTAATTTGAAATGAATGAATGTGGGCTTATGGATTAATATAATCATATAATAATATAATATAATTAATATAATTACTGCATGCAGAGTAGCATTGCGGGCACAAATGCCCTCCTCCTAAGTAACTTTCTTTCATGATTATTTATATAAAATCTTAAATTTTTATTTTGTAAATAATATTTAAAAAATAATTTTAAAAGTAAATACTTATGTTATGATTCTATTTTGCACTCACCATAAGATCGCAGTGGCCTCGGATGATATCTTGGAATTTCTGGCAAAAGCCAATCAAATTAAAACACACTTGCAACACGATCCAAATGTCATATTTGCAAAAAGATATTAAAATCCAGAACTCTAAATAATTTAAGTCTTTAAATTGTGTGAGGAAAGAACCTCAATAGAATTAAATCTTTGACTAAGTGAGGGAAGTTAACTTATACGCAGACATAAACTGGTCTAAAATTCTCTGTGATTGTTTCAGTTCCATCAGCATAGCTGTATATTGCGATAATTTTTTTATATAATAAAATTAATTGTTTGTATATTGTACTTAATTTTATATTGATTTTAAAATAGTCTTTTTCTTGAATTTTATATTTTGTTTTTAATTGTTTTTTAATATTATTTTCAACATTTTTCATTATTTGTATTTTTTTCTTTATGTTTTGTTTTCTGTATTTGATTTATTTCTTATTTCTTTTTTAATTCAATAAATCATTTTTTATATAATTTTATTTTTTTTCTGTGTTTTTTATTTCATAAAATCAAGAAATATATTCTGGTGGTTTAAATTCATAAAGAGGTTACTTAAATATAAAATAGAAATGTTAAAAATGGGTTAAATTTAGTGTAAAATTGAAAAAAATGTCAGGAAGTACATAAATCATTCAATGCTGAAATGGTACTGCACCTTTGAAAAGAATTCCGCCAAATTATTTCTCAGGTCCATTGCTGTTTGAGTGGATCTACGAACATGGGTTGTAAACGAACGCATAGATCTGTCACCATTATTTCGGAGCTGTTTTCTCCAGTCCAAGTAACTTGATGGACAATATCTTCGTTTTTGATCGTTCAATATAGTAAAGTTACGTAAAACAGTACATGCCAGTACATGTATCCAAATTTGATCCTGGATAAGGGCGCATTAAATTCCTTCCCAAAGGAAAGGCTGTGTCACCTCCAAATAGTGAGGGAAAGGATGTTCATATGATGAACATATCGGCTTATCCGCTGGCACAGGATTAAAATGAATTAAATTAAAGATTGTCCAAATGACGACAAGCGAAATATGCCTACAATAAAAATTGTATTAAAGTCATTAAAAGTATTCAAATTCAAAACAATACCTCCATCACTTTGACTGACATAGCTGCCTACACTAACAAAAGGGTATTTTGCATCACAGATTACCATCAGGACCAAACTAAAATTTATTTAATAATTATAACATATAGAACCAGAATTGTTCGGACACTTTATAGCAACGTGTTTCCCATTTATTGCACCCACATGATTAGGGGTATTCCACATTGAATTTAAATCTTTTTCGATATCTTCGTAATAAAATGTTGTTGACTCTCTCAAACTGACTGGAAATGAAACGAACCAAGGTATTTCGCAGGTTTCTAATACAATACCGCGTAAAGTTGATTTCCCAAATTTATGACTCCATGCTATTGACTGCAGTAAACAACCATGCATGGCCTAAATATCTACAAAACTTCACATATTAATCCATTTTAATTCACCACGATAATTATTTGTACTTACTTCTGCTTTAATTCTCTGTCTGGGCCTAACTAGTTCATAACGACCTGGGGCCAGCAACAAATTAAAAATAGTCAGAGTTAATCTGGTGTGCTTAACAAACTGTTATTCCTTACATTTATTCATACACCCGAAAACTTTATTATTATATCCCGCTACATTACAATCTTTGTTAAAGGGCCGAACACCCCATCTTCTATAGCGGCGTCCAACTGCCGATTACTTTTTGTTTAATAAATCCACGAGATTTAAAATGGTCATATCAACAAATAAGTCGGCCAAGTCCATTGTATCACATTAAATAAGTTTTTTTTTATTAAAATTCGAAAATTTTACTGCAATTTGATTTTAAAAAATTATAAATGAAGACCATCATCGTTTTTTTACATTCTTTGTTGATAGATGTTCCGTTTTTAACGTTTCTATAACTACACAAACGTTCTTACGGCAAAGTAAGTTACGTTTTCTAACCAGCGCATTATTCGCCTTGGCTATTTGGCCTGCTAAAAATTACAAACTTTATGTAAAAGTAACACCAAAAACATACAAAAAAGTAAACATAAGCAAACTTTTCGCTTTATTTTAGACATATCAGCAGACGTCGGCACAAACAGAACATGATAAAAATGTGAGTGTATTTGTGAGAGGTATGTGTTAACCCAGAAGATAATTGTTAGTAATATACTTCGGTGTAACATAATAATATGTACATATGCAGTGAAATATATAGAAAAAATGTACAGCGCCACATCCTTAAAGACTGCATATTTAGCTTGACAAATATTCATCCGAAAATTGAGTTCATTTCTCCTTTTTATTAGTGAATCTCATCTGAAAATAGAGAATCCTACTGTAATATTTTTTTGGGTGTAACATTGCTTCTTTAGAAGCTTAAAAGCTACTGAATGCAATTTTACGCTCTTTTTAACGAACATTGTTGGTGTTCGTGTCTTATATTTGTAAAAATCCAGAGATGTTCAACCCCTTAGGGCTATTGGTCCCGACGTCTACATACTAGAAACAATACAACAAAAAAGAAACACTCAGCTGCTATGATAACACTACCAGTATAAATATGTATGTATACATTGGTTTTTCTCTCTATTAATATTTTTTCATTTCAATCTTTCTATGGAAGTTTGCTTAATGCGACCCCTAGTCGTTGTGACTATCATAATAAAATCATAAAATTTTGATTTTTGAACCGACCGATTTTTGAAATTCGTTGAAAAAACGAAGCGTGTTAAAAAGGTAACCAACCGTTGATTCAACTTGTTGTAGAAGTAATCGTATAAGAGAGTTCCTACATTCAGTATGTCAGAGTTTACGTAATGCAGAAATTAGGAAAAATTTACTTTTTAAAGAAGAAAAATTTTTGGCAAATGTGAGCTGTTTTTTCTTGTTTAATTAAATTAAAAACAAAAGGTTCAAGCCGCTGAAGAGTTTTAAGGCCTCGGCTAATCTCGACACGTAGGTGCCGTATTGTGTAATGCGTAAAATTTTTTGACTGACAGCAACCCAAACAACGCATGTGTATGGCTCAACGATTACTTTGGCGCATTAATTCTTTCGTTTTTCTTTTGCATGGTTTTGTAAATTTATTGTTCTTTTTCACTTTTAATGTCACGTTTAAAATTACCGTCGACCTGTAATTGTGGAATTGGCATATACAGAATATGCTTTTAGCGTGTTACATTATATATTATAAAATGAAGTTTTTAATACGAATATTTTAGACCAGAATTTAGCACACATGTTTTTATGACAGATACTTCATAGATCTAAGGTACCTAGGAATTTAGCCTGATACCGTTAACGCTACAATAAAAATACCTCCAAGTGTTTCACAAACTTATACATTTTCCGACAATTGATACCCGATAACAGAATACGTACTAGTACAGGTTAACCTTTTGCATCCGAGCGGCGCCTAAGAGGCGCTATTCTATTCTTTAAATTAGTTCGGTATATATCAGATGGTGGGTACTTAGATCCCTCAGTCTGAACACGTGAAACAGTAGTAAAAGTTTTGGTGATCAGTTAAGTAACATTCCGGGAAACTATAGAGGCGAGCTCTCAATGGAAAGAAGGCGCACCAACCAGTTACTTGGACTTGGTCATAACGTCATCTCAATCACAGTGGCCGTGCTTACAGGTCATTGTGTTATAGGAAGACACGCGGAAAGAATGCAGCTTTCCATTTAAAGACTTCTGCAGTGGGTGCAGATCCGCTGAAGAAGAAAAAACTCTTATCGACTTTCTTTGTCTTCCTCCCTGGTTTGGAGGAACTTTTTCAGTACAGGGACTGCATTCACCTGTGGCGTCATAACGGGCCGCTATGCGTGCTCAAGTGAGCTTTAGGTATCAAAGCTACCAGTCTACCTAACCTAACCTAAGTGAAAATACTGATAAGTAAAATCGAAACAATTTTTTATTAAAATTACTGTTGAGTAGCTGAAAATCCATACTAAAAAATGGTTCGGGGTGCAAAGGGTATAATGGTATATAATGGCATGATTTCTTTCTACAAAATGAATTGGAAAAGATTATGTCGCTTTTGGTTGTGATATGTATTAAAACAGTTGCATATTCTTAGTATATTTCTGTTTCCTTTCAAATCCCAGTGCTCGGCGCCTTGTATCCATATACGATAAGTTAATAGTCTAACTTATTAATATTCGTTTGGTGTTCCTAATTAAATTTTTGTAACCATAATTGCATTCAGTTCTGTTATACGAACATTACACATACGCATACATATTTTTATACCAAAATAAAAATTTTAAAAAAACGCTTTCATATGAAATGACAATAAAATTTTGTAACGGTTTTATTTAAATACATTCTCTGACCCTTTGCGATAATTATACCATATATGTTGATTACATCTTTAAATAACAGGTTTCCTTTCGTCTTCCTAACGTCTGACTACCTGTCTACAAACACCGAATGAGTGCGACAAGTGTTTGTTTAAGCAAAAATTCAATTTATCATCAAAAGAAGCATGTGTTTTGATAAATCGACTGGACTTTATTGCATGAATTCGTTCCATTCAACGATCATGCACCTGCACAGAGGACAGCACGAGGGTTAAATTTTTTTTATTTTCTTTGTGGAATAGTTTTAAGAACGTCTGTAATAATGCATTGTGTATGTAATATTTATGGAAATTCAGTAATTCTTTACTGTTTTTGTAAATATGTATGTATAACATAAAATGTGAAACAACTTATTTGGTCGTTATATTTAAAAGTTATCAAGTTATTTAAGCCGCACATTATTAAATACTAAACATTTTTAATTTTATTTAAATAATGTTCAAAAAATATGATAATAATACTAATAACTTCTAATAATTTTTATTTTTATCAATAATTCATCAAATTTTATTTTTAAAAAGTTATATTTGGCCTATCGACACTGGGAATAGCTGGCTTAGTTGTTTATGTTTGGAAGCAATTACGGCAGGCCAGAGACTTGGGTGGAACGTTATACTTTCGAATAATTTTCAAACTCAGTTTTAGTTGGTTGAAGCCGTATAGTCTAGGCTTAGGCAACACATTTTAATTTTTGCTAATTTTTCATTTGCCATATTTTTGCACGTCAGACATAGATCAAGATCAGACGTCTTCACAAAAAGAACATGATAAAAATGTGAGTGTATTTATGAGAAGCATGTGTATAACCCAGAGGAAAATTGTTAGTAATATATTCAAGTGTAACCTAATAATATGTGTATGTAGTGGAAAATATAGGTAATATGTACAGTGCCAAATCTCTAAAGGCTGCATATTTAACTTGACATATATTCCTCCAAAAATGGAGATCATTTCTCATTGATACTAGTGAATCGCATTGGAAGATAGTGAATCCTACTGTAATAGTTTTTTGGGTGTATAATTGAAGCTGAACCTTCTTCTTTAGAAGCTGACAAGCAAGTGAACGCAATTTTAGGCTCTTTTTAACGAACATGTCCTATGTATGTATAAAGTTGAATATGTTGGGCCACCGGTGGGTATTGGTGCCGACGTCTGATCAAGATATATTATGTGAGAGAGTTGAGCCGTTATTCGGTTCGGTTATTAGCACGGATATGGTGGGACATGCTACCTTTCTTAACATGAATATGATGAGAACAAGCTTTGTTAATTCATTTATATTTTCCATCAACATATCTACACCTGAAATTATGTTCATTGATTGTATTGGGCTACATATCGCTAAGCAGCCGCTTTGTGGAACATGCATACTCACATTTAGTATTGACGTTAATAAATTCATAGGTCTGTATGACCCTGTTTTCTTATAACCTTTTAAATAAGAATATAATTAAAACACTGTCTTAATGACATCTCCGTCTGAAAGCATTGACTTTACTAGAATAGGTGAATCCCTGCTCGCACTAAAAGCCTTCTAATCACATAATGTGCAACCTGAAACTTTACCGCCAACTGTTTTTGCTTTGAAATAGTGCTATACTGGGATATTCGGCGATAACCACTGGACACACTCTAGTGTTTGCCACCATAATTACTACCTTTCCTCAGAAATGCTTAATTATTTTCGCTTTTATTAGTTCCGTGGAGGAAAACTAGGCATACTTCGGAATCTTACCAACATATTTTTGTTGCATGTACATTTGAAGCATTTAGCGATTCTTGATCGTTTACACGGTTCTTCAATGTTGGTTATTTTACATCGTATTGTATATTGGACGCGTTCCTATTTTTTTAGTTTAATGTCAGCAAGCTGAAGGTGTACTCTAAAAGTGAGTTCTTTTTCAGTAATTTAACATTTAAAAATATGAAGTTCAATAAACGCTTTAATTTTGCATTTAAAAGTTTTCCACTTACTTACGATTCATTCCAATATTGTGAAGCATATTGTTCACAGTATTTTAGCAATATTTATGGCTTTAAGCGTCATACAATAAATTCACATCTCAAAATAGAAATACATTACAGAAAATATAATTTCGAAATATAAAAATAAAACTTTAAAAATAAAAATACATTGATTCCAATGTACAGTACTGAAAGAAAAACTCTAGTTGTTCACGTATTCACAAATATTCTATTAATAATAATAATAACACTACACTAACAGTGTTACCGACAAATTTTTGAATAGAAGCCGCAACATATTTTACTTTAGCCCTTCATAATAATAACAATTTAAAAAAAATATTGAATGATATCCAAAAATTTGTCACAGAAGATATTATTATATATTAAATATATCTCTGATCCATTTTACTCGTACAAGAGGGATTACTTAACGAATAAATGTTTAAAATGCAATGATTTTTTTGGAAGATCTGGATGTAAATAATTATTCCTTGTGATAAACTGCTTACTACAATAGAAAGTTAATGCAATTAGTGTGGTTTATTTTTACAAATCTTATTTTAATTTAAAATAATATGGCACATATTGAAAAACTTTAGTAATTGTAGTTAAAATACGTTTACTTTTGGTAGTATTGACGTTCCTTTACGTATTCATCCAATCATTTAATCCACCTCTATAATTATAGCTTTTTTACTCCCTTTTTGTAATTTTACATACGATTTGCAATTATTTGCTTAAAAAAGCAACGCATTAGTATAACTGCATGAATATTCGTACTTTACAAATTTATTGTAGAACCAGGAATATTTGTTTTAATACCCCAATGGTTTTAACACCCTTTTCACGAAACATAACAAAGGCATGAGGATGGCGACAGGCGTTGATTATAGTTTCAATACATCATATCGTTTTTATAGTCGCTATCCTTTTCTTATTTAATATATACATCATATAAAAGAGTAAAATCTTTATCCCATATTGTGGTAATTGATTTTAATTGAGATAAAATTCGAACAATAACTTAGCATCTGCAAAATCGAGCATTAGCTGGATTAACCATAATTTTTCCTCTTTTAGATTAGAAAATTACTTAGAAAGCAATAATAACTAAACAAAAAAAGGAAATAAATTAATCTGATATTAAATCTTACTCTGAAAACAGGACTTAAATAAATTAAATGAGTAGTCAAGTATAATTTCTAAAGTTTAGTTAGTTCATAATGGATCCTAGCTTTCGGTCTTGTTGATGAAAAAACTAATCCATAACTTATTAAATAACTGCGTGAGATATTTTTAATGTATTCAGTTTATTTGTAAATGGAATTTGGATTTTCGAAAATTAATTTTTCTATCGAGTTATGAAACTTGAAAAATAGTTTCTTTTTGGTTTAATTTTTTTCTTTTTACTTTATTATTGATATATAAACAAATATTTGTATGGATGATGGATACCCTCTTTGGTTCTAGAATTTTAAAGAATTTTGATTTTAATTGGCAACAATTATATGACAGTTAGGCAAACATATACCCCGATTCTCACATTGAAATTATATATTTATTAAACTTATACTTGTAGTCGCCGGAGTTTAGTAGGTAGTATGTTGGCTTATTAGACGAAAGGTTCGTATCCCCGGTCAGACATCAAAAACAAAATATGAAAAAAATATTTCTTCGGCGGCATCCTCTCAGCAGATTTCTGTCAAAAACTCTGAGAGTAAATAAAATTGCCATGTCCCGCCACACATGTATAAAATTAACACACACAACATAAGTGGCGTGAGAAGCTAGGCCGTAATCCTGACTGAAGGCTTGTAATGGCCAATTATGTATGTATGCATGAAATGTATACGAACTACGCTTGCCGAAGAAGATTTGAACTGATTTTAAAATTTTAAACATAAAATAATATTTAGGCGAACAAAACAAACAACTATAATCAATCAAACACGATGCATGTATGATTCCCGAAGATGGGAATCTTCCCTCCAAACTATAAGGAGGGATGATAGTTTGGAGCTCCCTATATATAACTAGATAATATAGGGCATTCAGTAGAACTTCCGTAATATTGCCTTAGTGCAGAGCAAGTATCAATATCGGGTACGAATTAAATACAATTACTCACACCCACTCTATATGTTGCTGGATTCTGACCATTGCGACGACAGCGGCACGTATAGCAATCTTTTAATACCGGTATTAACTAAGGTATATTTGGCAACGTCTTCAAATCAACTGCTTAATTGATCAAGTTTCGTTGAAGTGACAATCATAAACTGGATAACAGTTGATCCTTTTTAATTCCTATTTTCATTCCTTTAAGGTAGAAAAGCTGTTGCAAAGTATCTCCATATCCGCTTTTTATATTTTTGATTAGTTTTCGTTTAAGCAATCAATTTTTTCAGCTAAGAATATTGGTCAAAGCTATTTAATAGGGTTGCCATTATTGAGCTCATGACTAAAAAAAAGTAAAACTGTTTAATTTTAGGTTTAGTGTCACAGGAATGTGGTCGTATCATGTAGATGACCAATCCTCTAATCACTTTTCGATGAAGGTTTATAATAATCCCTCTCTTATGAGAACCCTACAAAACTGATAAGATCGGATTGAGATCTTTTCGTACAAATCTAAGCGGATGTACAAAAAGATTAGCGTCAGTGGGTCTGTTCTACAAGCTGATGTTTCTGATTTAGATTATTCCATTGCAGTACAGAAGTCTAAAAGACCAAGGGCGAGTAAAAACGGTTTGAAAAACAATCTGACTAACATTTAAATGTTTAACAAAAAGGCTTGGATTACTTTCAATATCCGATTAAGTCCAGACTCACTTTTTTGTAAAACAAATAATCTGCCACATGAAGAATTATTTATAATAGATTATGCTCAGGTCTTTGTCAATAGTTTTAATAAAATGCTCAACAATTTAAAAGTCGATAATTGTAAAAATGCTAATCAACCGTTATTGTTATTGTTGTATTAGAAAAATATTATTTACAAAGAAGTAAACAAAATATAGAAAGCAATTATTAAAAACAATCTGATCAAAATGAAAACAGTAACGAAGAACAGTATTAAAGAAGGTTAGGAGAAGGAGTCTGCATTATAAAACTTAGGCTCGATAAAACTTAAGGCCTGAATGAAGATGAAATTTCTTACAATTTTAACGATATAAACAAAACAAAATATCAACTTGGGCCACAAAGTAGGATTTTCTGGTAGATTCGTATTAACAAATTAACATAGTAAAAGCAGAGAAACTGTAGATATAGTATTTGTAGAGATAAATCACAGGCTTATGATTATGAAAGTTATCTGAAGTTTTTAACTGAAATTAATTAATTTTTAACTGAATTTAAATTATTATTTTAAATTATGAAAGAAGTCTATGTGAAGAAATTAGTAAGAATAAGGAAAAAGTTGAGTCGTCAACGAGAACTCTAGTTTTTGATAAATGCGGAGTATGAAATAAAATGGAAAAGTTTTGTCATCTTCATTTTTTATTCTCAATTTACTTGAAAAACCTATGAAAAACAAGTTAATATTTATTTATAATTTTCTTTTTTTACTTTTATATTCTGCATATAAGTTTTGTAATCCCGTAAGGGATATATATGTATGTGTTTGAATTTAATTATGAAAGAATTGTTATTTTCAGATCCCTATTAAAGAGATATTACTTTGTAGTATGTGTGAGTAACTTGCAATTTACCACGTTGCCATTTACGTTACCTTTTTTTGGAACCAATTTGCGACGTAAATCGATGAATTACTGTACTAATAACAGATTCTTTAATTTCTCTGCACGACATTTTCTATTCTTTGAGTTGTTATTGTAGTCCTTGTAACAATATGAGTTTGTAGTTGTTATAAAAAAAAATCGGTTTTCGTGTTTTGAGATTGAAGTAATTGTTTACATGCACACTTCCTTAATTATTCACCAACTAAGTGGTCATGGGCGCCAACAACTACAAACAAATATAAAATTCATGTTCATTTTCTAAATGGCTGCATACTAAAAATATTGATATTTTATCATAAATATGAATATATCTCTGCTACCAAGCAAGCAATAACAGCCTAAGTCTAAAATAATACTTTCGAGAAAAACACAAAAGTGACACAAAAGTGATTCTGAAAAAATTTAGAAAATGCATTAAAAAATTTTTGTTTATTAAGAATGTAATGGGTCTACATTGTTAGTGAAATGAGAATTCTACGTAAATATAAAGTTTTTGACCCAAGCCTACTTAGGCTGTTATTGCTTGGAACCATAGATGTATATGTAAATGTGTATGTACATTATTAAATATGTAGTTTCTAACTTTATAATACAATATAATAAATCCCTAAATATTTAGCCGCCGTAGCCCAGTAGGTAGTGTGTTAGCTTATTAAAGGTAAGGCCACAGTTCAAACCCCAGGTCAGACATCAAAACGATTTCTAATAAAAACTCTAACAGTAACTAAAATTGCCATGAAAAGTTTCTCAAACAAAAAAGTCTCTAGTTCGGAGTCAACTTTAAACTGCAGGTCCCGCTACTCCAATTATTTGTGTATATATTCCTATATCCCCATATAATAATTTTTTAGGAATAGAAATCGAATTCAATATTCTTATGAGTATTTGTGCTGTTTCCTTATTCTATTAGAAGAATTATATTACTTTTATTTACGCTCCAAACTAATTGGTCAAAGTGTACACATGAATTATAATTACCAAATATATTCCAACAGCATATATATGGTATGTGTATGTGTCAGTGTTTCACATTTGTTTTATAATAATTATAATTATAATCAATTGTGTTGCCAACAACAACAACAACAACAGCTCTAATACACCCTTACTCTTAAATATAAATACAAATACAAATATTATTTCCCATACCCAAAAAAAAAAACTATCAGAGCGTATAGTTTGTCAGATTGTAACAGTTAATCTATGAATATTAAATATTCAACGATTTACCAACCCCAACTGGCGAAGAAAAATAAAATAAAAAAAATATTGTACATAAGACTGAAAAAATAAAAAAAATAAAAATAAAAACAAAGTAAAAAAAATTCAAATCGATCATTACCACACTGATTTCACATTTGACACCAAGGATAGACACATTGTCCTATTTGCCTCGGTTAGCAACTTCAAACGTACAAGACTAAAGAATTAAAGAAAAATAAAAAAAAAATTTGAATTTTTCTGTTGATTATAAATTGATTGAAAATTTTTTTTTTTTTTTTTTTTGAAAGAAATTTAAATTATTATACATTTTAAGCCCAAAAATGCTATTTAAATTTGTTTTAAAATTAATAAAGTATACCTATACATATTTCTCATACTTACATATGTACGTATACGAACATTTTGTATGTACATATATACAAACGTTTGTATATTAATATAGAACCATAGTGTTTTTCAAAGTTTATTACTTCTATTTCATGCCACCAATTTTCTTTTATTCCGTTATGCTTGCACCAAATGAAAAAATTAAAATATTGCTTGCTTGTAGGTATCTTAATAACAAAAAGAAAAACAGTATACAACATCTAACATGCATGAATTTACATATTGCGTGTACATAAACATAAAAATCCTTAATTATCCTTATTTTATAATTTCTCATTTACCCAGTAGCGGTCTGTGATTAAGGACACTAAAAAATATTTTAAAATTTCACCACAAACAAACAAACATGTTGTATCTCCTCAGCAATAGAATTTTTTTATTTAAAAGGTGAACAGTTTTCTTTGACTGGTTTTCTTCACAATTTTTTTTTGTTTTTTCAATGGCGTCGAAATGGCAATGATTTTTAATTATACAAACAACAAATATTAACCAAACTCCTGTAAACCAATTTGCAAGTTTATTATTTTCTATAACGAGAAAAACATTATTGTTTTAAATTTTAATGAATAAGTAGGAGTCCGCCTTACTCGATGTTGAAACTTAACTAACTGCACTTTGCATTTACGTAAGTATCAAAAAACGAACGAATAGAAAAGGTTCAGAGGAAGTATTCTTTACTGAAAGCTTAATGGAACTTTGCTCAAACTTTATTGAGGGTCATTAATTCTTAGAGAGCTAGTCTAAAATATTATTCTCCTTCGCCGAAAGAAATAATTAATCTTACAAACTTTTGTAGAAAGACCTAGAAGGCCAGATCAGAGTACTTGCAAGCCATCTTCAGGAAGTATATACCCATTAAAAATGATTTAAGATTGGGTGTAGAAAAAAGAGCATTTAACGTAATATTTCAAGAATTGGTCTGTAATTCAATCCAATGACGACCTCTGCGTGTAAATGTTTCAGTGTGACTCATTGATTTCTAAGCTGATGATAACTCACCTGCTGAGTCTTGTGGCTGACTTTGAAATTGTAAGCGTTGGATGGTACTTCTTTACCAGGACCGCCATACTTTGCTTACATTATCATATGAACGGAGCATAAAAACTACTTTCACCAAATATGATTTCGATAAACAGTTGTTATAATCACATTGAATACTGTATTACTAAAGATTTCAAAATGAAATTTTTCCAAAAATATAACAAGTTTTGAATGGTTTTTACAATCGTTAACACAAGACGACAAGATTAGTAATCCATAAAACCAAACTATATTTTTTTTTAAGTTTTTGGTGCACTGAATCCGAACTGAACTGAATTATTATTTCCAGATTTCCTTAGCAGAAAGTGCAAAAAACTCACCTTTTGGCAGTGTTGTAGCAGCGTCTGAAAGTGCTATGTAAACCATGTAAACAATTAAATTTTTACGATATATATTTTTGGTCCAATGATATCGTTGAATGACACTTAATTCTTTGTCGTTTTCGTTCAAACAAAGCTTAATGAGTACAAAGTTTCATTCATACTAAAAATATTATCGTAAAAGTTTACAAAAGCTTGTGAGGAGTAAAGAAGATGGAAAAACTTTTGATGACTCCTCAAAAATGAGACATATTTTGCGTAAAATTCTTACATCCAATTACGAAATGGTATCGGATTTTACTCTTAAAGAAACAGTGAAACAAAACTTGTGGAAATATTTAGCCTAAAAATTAATTACTTCGTCGTCGGCAATAGATTCTACAGATGGAAAAAAGTGACCTAAAAGATTTCATAACATATGGACCTTGACTTTGAGGTCATCATGCAATTAAGTTGTTGGCACATGTTTTCCATCAAAACTTAGTATTGACACATTTAAGGGATTTGCCAACTTTATAACCAAGCTTCATTTACTCACAAATTTAATGTCAGATACCAAATTAACTGAGAGACTCAGTACCTCAAACATGGCTGTAAATTCTATAAAACAATATCGAGTTTAAAGGATCTGACAAAGTCAGGCAAATCATCAAGCATCCGTAAGCACAGTATTCAGTATGTTTCAATACATATCGCATAAATGATGTAAAGGTAAACCCGAAGATTGACTGTATGTCGAATACAAAAATCATATTGAAATCCATTTGGTAGTACATCGGTAAGCCACAATTGACAACGCTTAACTCCACAGCATACAACTCTGATAAATGGACAGTATATGTGTCATGTTCTATTTATGTCACTGATGATATTGAGCCTCTTGAAATGGAGTTCATGGAAAAAATTAAAAAAAAAATTACTCTTCATAACTTAGCGTATTAATACTTGAAAATGCAGTAGGAAAAAAGTTGATTCATTAAAAGAAAGACTTCTGATCAAATTTTGATATAAAATCATTGTACTCGTTTCCAAGGTTTCTGATTACCGAATACCAATATATAGAAGATTCTGTAAATCTCGAGCACCTTATTTCCTGCCGTAAATTTTAAGCACCTAGTTTTCTGGAAATGCCAAAGAAAACAAAGTCAATGTAACCGCTAATTTGATTCAGGACATCAGAAACATATTGATAGCATGTGAGCCTAACTCTTAAGCTGAAACGAAATCTTCCTTTCAATATTCTGAAGCTGTGTGAGAATATACCTTTGGTGATAAAGCTGCTTTCCTTTGCATGAATATAGACAGAAATATATATTCCAGTTTGAGAAATGAGTAAAGCCCAGGAGACATTTACCTTACAACGCAGTATGTGCACTTGAAATGTCGAGGTATTCACATATTTAGGTCGGTCACCTACAATGAAAGTAATCGAAATTTTTATTAAATTACTGCACTGTGTAAATTACAGTATAGACTTGGGATTGAATTTAATAGCAAATCATTGCAGTCATACTACAATAATTGAATACAATTTTATTTATTTTACAATGTTTTATTGTTTGCTTATATAATAATACATATGAATGTGCATAAATACAAAGAGTATAAAATCGATTTTTCTTAATTCATATACACAAAATCATTAGTTGCTATGGATACAAACTCGTAGATATCTCCAATTTTTTTTTTTTATCATTAATTCAACACAACACTGAATGAATAGTGAATTTGTATTTTCGCTCATGACACCTGCTAAACTCATCATTCATATGCATACACACGTACATCGATAGCTAATGAGAACATATTAAATACTATACTAGTGTACTATGACTATACTATACTGCTGGCTGTAGTAGTTTAATTATATTTGTATTATTTTCTTTTATATGCATACATATGTGTTTGTATGCATGTATGTTTTTCAATAAACAGTTAACATATGCATGTGTACATAAAAATTTAAGTTACATAAATTTGTTGAACCTACAATAAAATGTTAGGGGTAGAGTATATTGTGTCAGTTGGATGACGGTAAAATTTTTCATAGAACCAGGTAGTTGCCATGCTTGATTGTATTCGAATAAATAAATATTTTAATTCGATATTTTCTTAATGTTTGTATTGTAATTTCGAATATTATCGATTTATTCCAGCATATGCTGTCTCTATGCATCTTAAATTTACTGCCTAAAACCATAGTTTTTTGTTAAACAGTTTTATAATATGAACCTTGTATTCGAAACTCTGAATGAAACAATCGTAATGTTTAAAAATTTTGAACTCAAGAAAAAATATTTTTAAGAATCTCGGTTCAAGATCCAGGTCACACATCTCCAACAAAACGAAATACGAAAAAATATTTTTTCGGCTACTTTCTTCCAGCAAATTTCTGGCAAAGAGCCTGAGAGTGGAATAAAATCGACTTTAAACTGTAGGTTCCGTAGGTTCATGTATAAAATTAACACACACCGCACAAGTGAGGTGAGAATATAGGTCGTTATCCTTCAGCTAGGATTAGAAATTATGACCAATTATGTTATGTGTCTGGTTCTAATTCCATCAGCTACATATTACTACTTCATTAGCTTTTTACACACATAATTAGCCATTACAACCCTTCAGTCAGGATTACCAGTATTATGTTGAGTGTGGTTAATTTTATACATGAGTGGCGGGACCTACAGTCTAAAGTCGACTCCAAACAACAGATTATTAAGAAACTTTTCATGGCAATTTTATTTACTCTCAGAGTTTTTGCTAGAAATCTGCTGAGAGAAACTCGCCGAAGAAATATTTTTTTTCGTTTTAGAAAAGCACTGTGTATAGTCTAGTATGATTCAATGATTACACCCAGGTTTAAAAAGTGGAAGATATTTACTGTGCACTGTTCTGAGGTCGGTATATATTCGATGTATGATATGCATTTATGTTTTTGATCCGAAAGCCAACGAAATGAGTTCTTGACAGTCAAGGAAGTGTGTCCCAAAGAGAACGTCCTGATTGGCTTTGTTATATTTCTGAATGTAAGATGGAACTGAAGGAATAACTTTCTTATTTGCTGATGAATTCCTATCAAAATTGTCTTTTTGTCATTCTTTTAAATTTTTCAGATTTCCTTTGGCTTCGTATCAAGGGAGCTTATTAGTTATGCTATTCCTTATAGTTTTCCTATGTAATTTTTTCATTAGCTAATGGACAAGTTGATCTCATCGTAATAAAAGCCATGCACTCCGGTAGTGTGGTACCCATAATCTCAAAATAAATAAACCATAAAGTCTTAATTCTATCTAAAAAGTTATTTACCCGATTGTATTCCAGTGATGGTTCGAAGTCAATATACAAATATGTAGTCAGAAAAGAAACAAATTTCGACAAAATCACGAATTTCCCTACTGTAAAGGGGTTCACCCCTATAAACAAACAACTATGAATTTATTATTAATCTTAAAGATAAATTTTAACTCACTCCTTAGCTTGATGTCGATACTATCGCGGAGGGTGAGGTCAGCGTCGGCAAGCTGCTATGTCGCAGTTCATGATGCGCATTACTAACTCTTGTCTTCCGTACAGATAGATTAAAGTCTGTTATAGTATGTTTCGTCATAATATAGGGTGTCGTTTTGCCTAGCCCGATTGCGTAGCAGCCTTCGCTCGATTCAAAAAAATAACTAGCGTTTCCTTTGTTTGTATACTCTATCAATGACTTCCAAATTGATGATCCGGAACTCACCTCTTGACGTTTGATATTGATGTTAACTTTGACATCAGAAATTTTCAAACAGTCTTGAGGCTCTTGGTAATAAACTTTAGTGCCGTGAGACTTCGGCTACGCAAAATCATTGCCGGATTTAAAACTATATTATCATTATTTCTTATCTTTACTTCCCCGTTATATTCAATTGATATAAAGCAAGTTTCCTTATAGCAAAACATTATTTTTTATTTTAGCATAAACAATATCTTGTGGAAAAGCTATTTATCGGTAAAAGGAACCACTCTAATTGAAAGTGTTACGGACTAAGTGACTTCCAAGTTCTTCTAGTTTTTTAGTATTGTACATATATGCCAATTTCTTTTTAAACATGTGGCACGTTAAGGTCCTTGTGCATGTATGTATTTTTAATGTATCAAGATGAAACTGTTCTCATATGCAGAATGTTGTTTGGCTCCTATACTATATATATATACTCCTATAAAGTAATATCTTGCAAGCCAGAGGGAGTTTTTATCTCATTTTATATCGGGATATATACCCAAGTATTTCACGCCCAAATGTTGGGGCACTTCTAGATTATTAATACGAATGGGACGATATGTCTCTCCGTAATGAAAAAAGTTACATAAATACATTGGTATTCGTTTATGTTTATACCCCGTTTAACAACAATTCTATGTTAAGAAAATAAAATTGTAGATATTCCGAAACTAATGTTGAATTTACATGGATGCAGAGAAAAACTTCAGAAGTTGGCTTATCCAATTTATGTATAAAGTATGTATAGAATCGATACTTCTGCATTCATAGCCTGAGGACTGTTTAAATAATCACATTCCTTAATAAACTAGCGGTAACTTTATAATATTCTATAGCCATTTAAATGTAGGTGGACTTTTAGTTTTTGAACACGTGGAACACAACCATGGAGTGTACAGAACAGAATTTCTTATACATTTTACTCACGGCTTAAACCATCCATTGATTGTACAATGAATTTTCTGAAACCAAACTAATCAATCGGTATGCACTGATTTTCATTAAGTATAGAGACTTAAGCATTAAAAATTTCTGAAAAATCTTATACCAAATAGGTAGCAAATTTATAGACCTATAGAACACATTAATTAGGCTAGGTCTTCAAACTATCCTTTGGCGGTGGCTAAAGGAGAGCCTCCTAAGTTATACTTAGTTATTATTAAGCAAACATCTTCATACAAACGTTGACTGAAAATAATCCTCATAACATTAATTAAAAATATCCAATTTCCACAATTTCTATCTCTTGATTCCTAGGAAGCCAACATACATTTTACAGCTACTTATGCTAAATAAAGCATTTTAGTTTTCCTTTGTCATCCTAATTGTGCTGGAGGATTGAAAAAGATTTTTTCGGAATTTTAATTTTCGAATATATAGAAAAAAAACCGTTTTACATGTTATAAATAAATACTCAGAGCTTTTGAGTATTGAGTGAAAACATGAGAGTTGAAGTTGTAAGGAATTGACAGATTTGTTGAAACAAAAGTGGCCCAAAAGGAAAGTTTGACTCTTTTGTCCGGAAAGGTTAAAATTTCAAAGTGACTGACAGGAACGTGAAAGAAAATCGGACCCTAAAAAAGATCAGCAAAAATACCGTAAACAAAAATAACAAAGTACCCCAAATAAATTTTACTATTTAAAGCAATTTGCTCATGTCGTTAAAAAAGTATTCTTTCATTGCCGACAGTTATGTTAATGAGAGCCAACCACAAAATGTACTCAGTATTCTAAGTAAGTAGGGGATTGACTCCGACCTATTGAAAAGTATTGGACGTTAATAAAAAATATTATTTACAAGGCAGAAATTTATTAAGAATTAGAGAACTGCCAACAAGATATGTATGAAGACCCCAAAAGTCAAAATAAAGATAAAAAATTGTTAACACTTTCGTATCATTAGAAATCCAATAATATTTTCTCTGATTTAAGTGAACATTAAAATAATTTTACGTTAAGTTTAGTTTTTTATGGGGATAATTATATGCCCAAATTTAACCGTGTTCTGTAGAAGTGACAAAATAGAATAGACTTAGATATACACTCATACATACACATATTTTTGTTTCATTCATGCGTTTTAATTATTTGTATTCAAATTGTAAATGTATTAGTGTCGCATTATTTCTTTTAAACAAACTTATTGTTTTATTTTTATCAGCAATCACATTAACTAAATAAAAATAAGCTGTAAATAAATGCGCGTAGAAATTGTTGCTGTTGTTGTTGTAAAATTGGTAACAACAAAGTCATTAGTGGCTGTAGCATGGCGAGTAGTGATAAAAGATGTCGTGCTGCAATGGAATGGTTTTAGTGGTAGTTATACACTGATGGACTTTCTATTACGTACACTACAGAAATAAGAAAATTTTTATTTGCCAAGCTAAGCCTAAATGTTTTATCACGTTGCTCACGTTGATATATAAGTTAAGAATGCATTTCAAATGGAAATTTATCATGCTATATTACTGGACAATATAAAATAGTTTATGAATAAAAATAAATCCTCGCAAATGTTACCAAGTGTAACGTCTGTAGTAGTTTTCTTTTTGCATCTGAACCAAACATTTTTGAACTGCACAAGCATCTTCGGTCTATTTCTGTAACAAGATAATCTTTTTCTACAATCTGTCCATTAGAGGACATTTAATAATTTGATAATGACTAACAAAACAAGTAATTTCTACTACATTACTTCTGGCTAGTGGAAACCCACATTACATACATACATAATTGGCCATTACAACCCTTCAGTCAGGATTACGGCCTAGCTTCTCACACCACTTATGTTGTGTGTGCTAATTTTATACATGAGTGGCGGGACCTCCAGTTTAAAGTCGACTCCGAACGACAGATTTTTTTGAGAAACTTTTCATGGCAATTTTATTTACTCTCAGAGTTTTTTGCCAGAAATCTGCTGAGAGAAAGTCTCCGATGTCGTCTAATAAGCCAACACACTACCTACTAGACTACGGCGAAACCCACATTGTCACTCCATATTTGAAATGAGTTACATAGGTTTGATATAAAATCTGTAAGCTTCCTTGTTGAATCTGTGTGATGCTGTGTCAATTTTCTAGAGTATTAGAATGATTATTTTGAGGGACTACAGAATAAGGGACATTATTACAGCTTGCCGTTAACTAAAGGGAGGATTTTAACTGGCAGATAAATTGTTTTTCGTTATTAAAAGTGGCCATTAAGATAGATGTCAGCATTAACCTAAAGGGAGGATTATCCTACCTATAAATTTTAAAATTAAGTTTAAGTCATATTATACATTATTTTCTATATGGTAACTTGTAATATAAACAAAATACAACAGAAAAATAAGCCAGTGGTTACCACTGCGTTTAAAAATGAACAGTCTTATCGATATTGCTCCGACACTGCCATAAAATTTAATTTAAATTTATTTTATCTGTACGTTGTAATAACGAAAAAAGTTAAAGGTAACTACATTTCCCTTTAGCTAAAGGTAGCTTTAACTAAATCAAAGTTTAACAGCAAGTTGTAATAATGGCCCTAAGTCTTGTTATTGTTAATAAAAGTGGATTCATATTCTTAATTCTTGCTTAAGTATCACTTTTGATACATACTACAAGTACACAGAATTGTCACGATAATTGTTTGAATTCAAAATTTGTGGCATAATGTACATTGTAGCGTGGTTTTTTACATAAAAATCAAAAACTTCGTATTAGTCCGGTTTTATTTTTTCTAACTTTGTGACAATTTATAAGTTTTTAATTGTTAAGATGGGGCACCCTATTGTCACTCGCCTCAGTAACGCTCTCAATTGAGGGCTGAAACCACTGTTACATTTCGTTAAAAAATGTGTTTCATTTTTGATAGAAAGTTCGATCTGCGATTAATCAGGTTGTTATGGAAAATTAGAGTGGAGTGTCCTGTTCTTTTGTCCAGTGGACAGTTAAAATTCCTAAACCATATTTCCATGCAATTGATTGATTTTCTACAGTAGCACTTTCAACATGCAAATTCTTGGCATGTATGATGGAATGATATTTCCATTAGAATTTTAAGTGTTTCAATATTAATACGCTTTTGTTACTCGAGTTTGATCCTTCGAAATTTTGTTTCTTTTATTTGAAACATTTCTTAATGTGTGTAATGAGAGTTCGAATGCATATTATGCATCGAGGGAGTTGAATAAGACATATTTTCAACAATAATTCTAAACTATCTCCCTTGTTTCAATTGTTGTACTCGTATATGGAACTCGATATTTCTATTATTAAGAAAATGATTAAGAGATATGTATGATGGAATATCTTTGACCATTACTTTTATTTGACCATCTCTTAGACATTTATAATTAAATTCTAATTTAATTTTAAATTTAGTGTTACTTTTCACAACTTTATAGGCTGAGAAGATTGCAATTTAATTCCTTTTTGGCAAAGAGGCTAACATTTCCGAATCAACAATTCTTATGTCAGGCTTCGACAAGATGAAGTGATCATATCATCGAGTAGCTCAAAAGGCAAAATAATGCAAAAATTATTCCACAAAATTAAACCCGTTCATTTGTTGGATTGAACTTGGGTCGCATCTTCGCCCAAACACCGTATTTCCCGGATTGCGGTAATATCTTAGCATTATATTTTTTAATACCATTTATTAGTTTACATAGATGTATGGTAACTCAATAGGTTTAAGGGATCTTCACGTTTTCTTGTTAGAACTTAACCACCTAATTGCCAGCTGACTCTTTAAGCCTATAAGCCAAATTGCTGTGCCCATACCGATTGGCAAATAGTTTTACCTTCAACAATTGAACGATAGGGGAAATAGATAGATTTTTGCCAGCAGAACAAGCTTTAATGCTTATTGCTTATCAAATGTAATATTTACTACACTTCACCAGACTATCAAAGTCTGCAATTAGTAGAAATTTATGGTTAGGGTTAAACCCATGGTTATGGTTTATGGTTATGGTTAAACACATGCTTAAACAATGTCTTATACTCTCTGTCATCTGGAATTATTTAAATGAAATAGTGATGTAAGTGAAATTTTATCAAAAATAGTTTTGCTACTCTGTCTGAGATATTCTGCTACGAATTTATTATTGCATACGCATGCTCGGTAACCATTGTATTAATATCATCGGCATATGATTATATGTATAGCAGTACTTTAGATTTAATTGTACTTGCTTCTTAAGCTATAATTATACCTGCTTCTTTTATGGAATACAAGGGCCAAACATTATTATTCACCGTAGTTTTGAATACAAAAAAAAATACTTGCAGCGTAAGTGATCTACTGACTTACCAAGAATAATTGGCTTTTACTGACGAAATCTGCCTTATATCACACAAATTTAATGATATGTAGAGTAAAGTGAATGATTGATGGAATTGATTTTATGATTAGAAATAAAAATGGACAAATCCTCAAAGTATGATATTTTTTTCTGATATTTTTGATGTTTATTATGTCTATAGATGGAAGTGTGGGAGGAGATGTGCCAGGCGGAAGAAAATTAAAATACGTATTATCCATACTTGTGTGAAATTCACATTGAAATAAAGAAATAATAAATGACTTATGATAAAAGTTATTGCAAGGAAGCTACAAGTAATTGTAAATGGTGCTTATTTTGGCCTAACCCAATGGCCAATATAGAACTCTAGTGGTTGAAGCTATTGGAAATGGATCTATAAAGGTAACCGTCTTAATAGAGCTTAATACACAAAAAAAAAGTTTGATGAAATTAAAATTTTATGTAGCGATAAAATAAGCCCTAAGAAACTAACTGCAAGGAATAACGAAAACAGAACTTCTGAATAATTTATCTTCAGTTATAAAATCTAGGCGAAAATTTTATTTATCTTTTGGAGATAATGAAATATGATTGCCATGAGTATTTCTGCCAATGAAATATCCGATAAAAATTATAAATTGTTTGTTTTTATGAACGATTTAAATTTATAATTTTGAGTTTCCCTGACATCTAAAACTATAACTTTTAAAACTTTCACTTAGACTGCTAATTTAATTAATTAACAATTTCATTTGAGATCAAAACATATTTTAGTCTAGGATAAACTTATATTAACAATTTTGTATTACAAAAAAAAAGGGTTTGAAAAATAAGTTTAATATGAAATTTCGAATAGCAAATCTGGTATAAATTGACAAATTTACCTTTTTACACTTGCATATGTATGTGTATGTATATACATTGTGTAAATATTAATTCCCTTAACTAGAAAACTAAAGCTAACTCGTTCAGTGATCAATTCTGTATTTAGATTTTTCTCCAGTGATATACTTACGTGCTTGTCATCAAGGCAATGACGTTTGGAATTTTTTGTAAATGAAACACACATACATATCTACCAACATTGTCAATGATGTTTAGGGGCTTGGTGTAATATCCAAACAATCATGCGAATGTTTAAATGTATGAGCCAATGTACATGTGTATGTATGAATGTCACTGACACACTGTTTGACTTTTTTCTTTTTTTTTTCTTTTTGAAAATAAAGATAAAAATAAGAATTTTGGTAGAACAAGTTGGTTATGAATTAAGCAGGCTGTTGGTAAAAGAAACTAAAGTGAAACAACAGCAACAATAGCTAATACTGTTTCGATGTTGTTTTAAAACAGCCGCATGCCACAATTTGGCTCAATTTTTGCTCAGCTGGTGTAATTTCGCTTTTGTTTTACCTGTTTTTTGTTCTTTCCATTTCATTTTTATTTTGGCTCGAGATATCCGCCAATGTTGCTTCTGCTGTTTTGTGAGTAAGCGTTGTTTAACGACGGCTGATAGTTGGTAATTTCTTATGCTTCTTATATAAATTTCTGGTGCTTGGCTCTATGTCATGTCATTGTTTATAACACACATATTAACTGCCACCATCAAATGGTATACACTTATTCATTCACTCACATACACGAACTTGCTTACATGCCATTGTCATACCAACCAGGTTAATAGGAATACAATAACAAAACCTACCCCTATCAGAACGGCAATACCTCACCGAATATCGTGTTAAGACGTATACGGCTCTAGCGGCAGTTTCTTTCTTTCTAGCGAGTTTTTTTCATGATTCAGTATTCTTTTTCAATATTGTTGTTGTTATCGTATAACGTTGCTTTTGTTTTCTTGTTAATTTTTATATTATTTCATATCGTAAAAACCATTTTCAGTAGCTTAAGTTTTGTGTTAACAAATAAAATTCAAGTTAGTCATTCGTCGTCAAGGATACTGTGCGTTACAATTTTACCAGAGCTCGCGAGTCCTTTTACCAGTTACCGTAGTTACCATAGCCAAACGAAAAACCATAACTATTATTTTTAAAAAACTTCAAAACAATCCACACTTAAACGCTTTAACTAGTAGTTGTCAACCAACCATACCTCACATACCCATATTAAGACTATATGCATGCGATTATGAGAAATATATTTACATACTAATAATATTTGTAGATATTTGGGAAAAAAAAACTCGAAAGTAAAAAAAAACCAAAAAAAAAAAAAATAAGGACATTGCCAAGTGAAATACAGTCCAATAAACACCAGCTGACAAACGCTATTCAAATCGTGTAAAGTGGATGGTGCATTATAATTTGCTAAACAGAGATAGACTCTCTACGTGTAACCGACCGACTCACACGGAATAGAAATAGAAAAAATTGCTGAGCGGAAACTACTGACGCCTAGCATCTAGCCAGGACTTTTTTCTTGGTACGTCTAGTGCTGAAATCGTAACAGAAATTCAAATTTGAAAAATAGTCAAGGGTGAAAGCTCAAAGGATTAACATGCTCTCTAGCCATAGTTCTGCATTTAAATCAAAGGAAAGCAGTGTTCAATTTTCAAAGTTGATAAAATATTAAAACCATATTCCTGATTCAAATGTGTTTTCTTTTTCAATTGACAATTATTTCTTTGGTTATAAAATTTGTTTTCGTTTATTTGTTACAATAATTTAATAATAAAAGCCTCGGTAAAGTGCCAAATTTAAACATTTTTAGTTTATATCGTTATTTATCACCACACCAGATCATCTGAAACGAAATGTAAGTTATTATTTATAAATAAACTAATAAATGCATAATTAACTATAAATTGGCCTACAATAATCGTATCAATTAAATTAAAAACATATCCACGTTAACTCTTGGCACTGGGAGAATTCACAGTTGATTTCATTTATTTATTCTGTGGTTCTTTGGGTGCCAAATTTTAATGCGGTTTAATTCAACTTGGCTATACATTTTCTAGATTTTTAATTCAACTTAAAAAACAAAACTTTTTTTTTTTGATGTTTTTCTCAAATACCGATTTCGGTGATGTTTCCGACTTATCGAATCGAGTTTTAAAACAATTCAGAATAATATACAACAGAATAATTGTCTGAAAATTAACTTTAAAATAAATAAAAGTTTATATAACCGTTAACTCAATTCGCAGGCGACAATTATTAGTATTAGCTTGTGAGAGAAAGAGATGAGAAGTATCAACCCACTTATTTGAAGAAGAAAGAAACTAGTTTCAGTGTTTTTTTTTTTATCAGAGAAGCGCTTCTATATAACTCAATATAGCAATCGAATTTACAAAATAAATTCAGCTCCTCCAAAAGAATACACACAACAACTTTAGTTATTGAACTAACACATTTTAACCAAAAGGCCCTTTGCAATATTTAATAATAAAAGCGGTCACTCTATTCAAAGTTAAACTCATTAAAAATTCGTTTTCTTTGTTTTAAGTTTCATAATATTTTCAAAGAGAATAAGATTCTCCTTCTCTCAGAAATAATAAACTGTTTGATACTGTAAAACCTTTACAGGTCTCCTCCATTTACAAATAAACAATTTTTATTTAAAGTAAAGTATTTATTTACTTAATTGGTTATTATAACTTTTTAGTCAGAATATAACCTAACTTCTCAAACCACCCTTGCCGTGTGTGTTAATTTGGTCATTTTATTTATTCTCAGAATTTTTGCAAGAAGACTACTGAGAGAAAACCGACGAAAAAATATTTTTCCATATTTCGCCTTGTCCAAAGTGCTTGAGCTGGGGTTTGAACCAGGGTTAGTGTCTAATAAGCCATCATACTACATACAAGGCTATGGCGACTCCAAAGTAAAGTATTTACTTAATTATATTAACTCTCTTAAATTAGGTTGGCAGACAGACAACATACACGATAAACGATTTTGGACAAAAAATAGGAAAATATTGTATATTAAACTATCATAAGTCAAATAAAATCGAATCAAGTGAAAATTTTGATCAAGACATTTTATGGCGTGTCAAGATTTATTACAAGAATCTCAGTTACAAGATTTTACCCAAAAATCCCAATTGGTAAGCAATCTTAATTTGATCAAATTGGGATAAAGATTAATTCAGATATTTATTATTTAATTTCAATCACTGCGAATAAGCCTCCATAGCGGGCTGGGTTAGAGCATAATTTGAAATATTATATTATGCCGATAGATCCAAATAAAACTCAAACATACTTGTTTTGTTTATAATTAATTACTTTTAATTCTACATCAACTTTTCATAGCAATGTGTCGTCATGTGGAATAAACTATTGAAAGCCATGCAGATTATTTGACATTGAAAAGTGTTAATAAAAGTTTAATAGTTTTTCTAAAAGTATGCAAGTTAATATGAACATATTTGTATATTCAGTTCAAGAAAAGGGAAAATTTTATAAATGCAGCACAAAAGGTTAATGAACTGTATTTAATTATTTAAAAAATATCTATACACATATACTTCAAGTTAAAGCAAACATTCTAACTAAGATAGCTTTTTATTGAAAAAGGATTTTTAAATGTGTTCGTATTAAATCCTAATCGATAGTTTTTAGAAATTCGAATATTCATGTTAATAAACTAAGTATGTCAGTGACTAATATAAAAGTTAAACACTCGATGACTTTTTGTTAAAAATAATTAAATTAAATTTAATCACCTGAAATTAAATTTTAAATAAAGATGTTTTTGGAATATTAAAAATTTTGTAATATTTTTCAATTACAAAATGAGATACAAATTTTTATATTTTTTAATTAAACTACTTTGTTATCTTCAGTATGTTAATATATGTAATTAAAGTAAATTAAAGTAAATAAAATTAAATTGAGCACATACTCTTTAGAATACCGAAGCTTTAAATTTCAAGAAAATCGCAATTTGACTTTCGTGAATGCACATGTAGTCGCCGTAGTCTACTAGGTAGTGTATTCGCTTATTAGACGAAAGGTCAGGGTTCGAACCCCCGAGGCATCAAAAACGAAATATGAAAAAATATTTCTTCGGGGGCTTCCTCTTAACAGATTTCTGGCAAAAACTCTGAAAGTAAATAAAATTGCCATGAAAAGTTTCTCAAAAAAATCTGTCGTTCGGAGTCGACTTTAAACTGTAGGTCCCGCCACTCATGTATAAAATTGACACTCACAACATAAATGGCGTGAGAAGTTAGGCCGTAATCCTGACTGAAGGGTTCTAATTATGTATGTATAATGTATGAACGCATATGTATGCACTCTGTACGGAAGCTGTCATGCCCAATATTAAAATGACTATGGATTTTGGTTCGATAATACATCTAAAGCCCACCAGATATGCTTACAACGTTTAGACATATAAAGGATAAAGGATTTACACTGTATTTTAGTTACACAACATCCATATACAACACATTTCATAGAGATTCATAAATGAAATATTTGTTCGAATGACAAATTAATTTCTTTTCACATTTAGTTTGCACTGCATGACATTGCATATATGCAATATTAAATTTTTGCGTTTCTAGCAAATATATTGTTTCTTATTTTACAATTATTTAGTTTCTAGTACTTTATTCTTTTCTATACTATTCAACTTTAAAACTTTAAGGGCCATTATTACAACTTGCCGTTAAACTTGGGTTTAGTTAAAGGTACCTTTAGCTAAAGGAAACTGTAATGTTACCTCTAACTTATTTTCGTTATTACAACTTACAGATAAAATAAAGTTATCATTTTCAAAAATTTAGCAGTGTCGAAGCAATGCCGATAAAACTGTTCACTTAAACAAGTTCTCTTTAAACGCAGTGGCAACGACTGGCTTATTTTTTTGTTGTATTTGCTCATTTTATTTATATTACAAGTTGTCATATTCGAAATAATGGATAATGTGGCAAGTTCAGGCATAAACTTAACTTTAAAAGTTACCGGTAGGATGATCCTCCCTTTAGCTTAATGCTTATTTCTATCTTATTGGCCACTTATAATAACGAAAAACAATTTATCTGCCAGTTAAAATCCTCCCTTTAGTTAACGGCAAATTGTAATAATGGCCCTAAAAGTTTTGTAATTTTGATTGTTTAATTTCGTAACAAAATGTGTAAGTGCAAGAAATAAATGTGATATCCTATGAAATTAAAGTAATTTTTAAAATTTTTAACACATGATAATAAAAAAAAACTTTTATTACAACATTTACTCATTTACTGTGATCTATTATACCATATGTGAAATTTTATATTATATTATCGCATATCTGATGTTTTGCTAGGACACTATGTGATTTAGATATTGAACCAATAATATCAATAGCTTAATAGAAATATAATTTTGAAATATATGTTGGGTAAGAGAACAATCTGGTCCATAGACGCCCTGAAGAAGTTATGCGGGCTCTGATGTTAATATGGTTATAATAGTTTTATTTTAAACAGTTTTTATATGCATAACCGTAGAATATATTCAATGAAGTTCTTTCGATGGAACGGAATTTCGAATTTAAAATTACTTTTATTTCAAGATTTGATAAGTTCTTGGTAAGGAAAATTATTAGTTCCCTAGCATTGTTGCCAAAATACATTAAAATTATGAGTGGAGTAACTTATTGAACTAATGATTAAAACCAAAATGCATTCTAGGAAATAATATTTTTTCCTCTTTTATCAGTTGGTCCATACATTTTTTACATTTGCTTGGCTTTTATATAATATAGCTGAGGCCCAAAAAAGAAAAATTGTCAACAAAAAATCGATGGATTTTCGTTAAGTAGTCGAAACCTTTAGTGAATTGGAAAACTATCGAAACTACGGCGAATGCCTCCTATTTTTATTTGAAGTATTTATTACTTATTTATTTATAACTATTTAATAGACAGTATCAGGAAATCTGGACACTTTTACAAAACGAGGTATGACTTGATCGGCAGAACATTTTGACCAAAAAAAGTTAAAAAATCAACTCACGTGCAAGTTGATATAATTCGTCTATTGTGATACTTGATTAGGATTTAACAAATCAATTAACTTATGGTATATGCACTGCTTTTTCAGTTCTTTTGTGTACTAATAACGACCATATTTGAAAAGAATTGCCTAATATTAAAAGAAATAGAAACTTATGAAATAATTGCAAGTTATGCTAATGAATTCATATTTATTCTGTATCACAATCATATATGTGTCCTGCACTATGCGGAATAAGAATTAAATTAAAGTTTTCATGTTCAAAATTAATTTCATTCTAATTAGCCTTTGATTACATTCAAACATATTTGGTTATTACAACCCTTCAGACAGCATTACGACAACACTTATGTTGCGTGTGTTAATTTTATACAATACATGAGTGGAGGGACCTACAATTTGATGTATGGCAATTTTTATTTACTCTCAGAATTTTTGCTAGAAATCTGCGGAGAGGCAGGCTCCGAAGAAATATTTTTTTATTTGTTCAATTTGTTGTTTTATTTGTCCAAATGCTGTGAAACAAGCGATTTAGGTGGCACATGATCTTCTACAAGTATTTCTCTTTGATTATTCACATTTATGATCGAGTTTCTGATGTACAAATGTATTTCTGTAAACATCCATAAAATCCATACACCTGCATATCATATATTATGCCTTAAATATATTATTTCTTTCCACTTTTTGGAAAAAGTAAAACTATGTTGTAATTTCAATATTAATTTTCTAAATAACGAAATAATATGAAGTTCTACATTAACAAATATTTCAAATATAACAAAAGTTATTAATAAATTATTAGTTACAAATGGTGATAAAGATAAACGATATTGAATAGAATTTGAACAAGTTCTAGAATATTAAACAAAATTAACATTGACAGAATTTCCTTGCCACTTATAATCTTACTTATCACAAATGATATTAACTTGGACTGAATATATTGAAAAATACAACTTATTACTGCAATAGTATTAAAACTTAATTAAAAAAGTTTTAAGATATATTTTTTATATACATATACTTAAATATATGTCTATGTATGTCAGAAAACGCATGGTATTAATATGACTTGCTGTTTATTTTATGCGAAATTTAATTATTTTTAATCTATTATAAGGAAATCAGAAAACAAAGACCTATTTTGTTGGGGTTTTTAAATACATTCATATTTAAATAATAAGAAAAATCTTAATTGTACACAAGAATACCTTAGGTTTATATTATTTAGTTTCTCTAAAATTATACTTATAAATAATTAAATGAAAATTTATTCAAAGAAATTCACAATATGTATTGTTCTTAAGGAATATTAAATAACCTTTTGAGGTCTATGGCCAAATATATGTATTTAATTTTCATTTCATATATTTACTGTACAAAATAAAATAAGCCTACAAAAAAGAAAATTTACTGTTGGTTTCCGGACTAGAAAAACTTTTCTAAAACTTAATTATGCATACTAATGCTAACGTAAAGCAAAAACACAACATTTGCATTCTTTTAGAATGTTGTGCAAAACAACAGCCAACCATTTAGAACTTTAACATCGAAATACTGCATTCCATTTATTATATTGAAAGGAGTACACCACGTAGCCAGCCTGTTTTAGTACTACCACCCCTTCATAGCGCATTTATTAAGTGTTTTTGTAGAAACAAATTTCTCTACCCTCCTTCCCCCCCCATAAAGGACACAATGTTTTTGTAGAATTATTAAAAAAAAAAAAAAGAAAATAACAACGATATTAGAGTTTCATGTGCACAGGGTAATTTATTTTATCGTTCGCCGAAATCTAAATTGATCGTTAGTATATATGTATATAAAAATAAAACTCCAACATTAGTGCGGCTTTAGCTTTATTATTGTATGCAGAATGGGGTTGTTTAAAAATGCACAATTCCTAGTAAAACATCAAATAAATTTGAAACATGGAGACCTGCAAAAGGTATTTCTGTTTTTCCAAATTATATGTTTGCATGAGGGTTTTAGAAAAAATCTAAAGTTTGCATGATATCGACAACATACATATTTAAATTAAAATTAAATTTCTAAAATAATCTACAATAGATATTTTATACAGTAAATAGTACTGCACATAAGAATTCAATTAAAAAAAATGTGTTTCTTTTTATTTGCAATTGATTTGATTATTATTATTATTTTTTTCTTTAATTATTATTTTATTTATTTATTTTTTGTTTGTTTTATTTCTTTTATAGTTTAATATTGCTTTGTTGCAATGGCACCTCAACAAAATTCAACACTTATCAATGAAAATCTGGATGTTTTTCCATCTCTTTTAAATATACCAGAAGAAATTAATCGTTACAGTCCCATTCTACCACTGAAAAATAAAAATAAATTTGACAACAATAACAATCATTGTAAGGAGAATCGTCAAGAGCTTCACTTTGCTCCAAAATGTGATAAATTGGAAAGAGAACCACGTCACTATCACAAGTATAAACACAATCGTCACAGTCACCGAAGTCGATCGATTTCATTGCATGGAGTCAACAGCACAATAGTTAGTATATATTTATTGATAGAAATATAAATATTATAGACACGTAGACTTACATTTAGATTTAATGTGTATAGTAAACATTTTAAACGACATAATTGTTAATGGATTTAATATGAATTGCTTTAAAATTGTTACTAACATTCGATGTATGAATATATCGTATTCATACATACTTCCTATCACAACACGTTCTACACTTTTAGGATTTAAGCTGCATGGGTGGGTAGGTTAAACGGAGGAGTCCATGAGACAAACAGATTGCCTAATGCATTGTACTACGTAAGTTGAATAAAAACAGTTTAATGTTCAAGAAGAAAATAAATTAGTTTTTATGTTTTATAACAAGATATTCACATTGGAAATATTGACCTAAACCCCCTCAATATTGCACTGCGGATTTTAGCAAATGCTAACCATTGAATATAACTCAATTTCGGAGTACTGAAACTAACTTTTACTTGTAACGTAGTAAGAATCGTATTGATTAACGTCGTCCTGTGTACTGTAATTCAAAACAAAGTCATTTTTCAATCTGCAGAAAATTATCCCGAATAAAGTTAAAGACTAAAAAATTCGATCTGTCACAAATCAATAATTATTATGTCAAAATATTGATATTTTTTTTTATTTATTTCATTAAAACTACTTTTAGATATTCTACATACAATGATTAATTTTTTTTAGTTACTTAAGGTTACCTAGCATTTTATTTATATAAGTATACTGATCACATTCGCACTTGTTCATTTTATAATTTTTGCATACTTGTCAATTGATTTGTGTTGCTGCTTGAATATAAAATTGTTGACAATTGTAATCGGACTTAATGGGACTTATAGTATTAATATTTATCACGGTAGCTTTTGATATATTACTTCTTATTCCTTAAAGAAAACATTTTATATTTTCATTAAATTTTAACTTTTTGTCTATTATGAACCCGAGATATTTTATATGTTTAACTTTTTCTATTACCTTTTCAATCATCTCAATCAATATTTCACATACAGTGCGCGTCAAAAGAAACGGTACATAATAAAATATACATTAATAAATTACCATTATTTTTATTTTAAAATTGTTTCATTGCCAGTTTTTATAAATGAGACCAAAAAATTATAAACAATTTCGAATTATTGTTAATTTTTTTCGGGCACTCTCTTCAAGTGGTAAAAGAATTTCATCCATACAGTTTCATTTGACGCTCACTGTATAAGTTATGTAGCCCAACATTCTTCAGCATTTTCCAAAGATGTATACAGCCATTTCACATCTATCCACAATATTTTCAATGTCATTAATACATATTAATATTATTAAATAACAGGGCGCCATAATCACTCTTCTGACAAGGAACCATTCAATGATAAATAAATTGATTCTATTTTGTAGGTACGATTGAAACTATTTCATCAATATGTCCCTTATACAATACATGTACAGTTTTTGATTTACCTGTCACTCTCTCATTTGTCTAAGAATTTTGGTTTAAGTTTTTTTAATCCACAAAAGATAGCGCTGGTTTAGTTCTTTTATGAACATGGTTATTTAACAATAAATTAAATTAAAACTGTGTGTCATATCTATTGAACTGTTTTTTTGATCTTTTCACAGAAAATAATTGATTACCAAAATATGTTTGAACCTATTTTTAAAATCCAAAGTTTTTTAGAAAGAGAAGAGATTAACGGTATACATAAACATTTTGTTCAAACTTATATCTTATGAATTTTGATCGGGTAAACTTAGAAAATATGAAATTTTTCTCATTTTTTTAAGTTTAGCTATTCGTAATTGCAAAATTAAATTAAAAAATATAAGATAAATGATGACATTCTGAAAAAGCATTATCCTGTGAAGAGATAGACATTTCGTTTGATCAAATCGAACAAAAATTACAGTAGCTACTCCTTAAATTGTAAAACAGTTGTGTTATATTTTTTATATATGTTATGTTATCAAATGAACTTTCAGTTCAAAAATTTTCAGAATTTTTGATGGATCTTGTTTGTTTATCACAAAATGCGTCTGTTTCACGTTTGCACGAATAACAGAAGTCGGCTAATATTTGTGTTTTTTGCAAATATTATTATTTTCCTTTGCTCAAACATAGGTCACTTCTGGTTGTCGCTCAAATGTGAAATTGACACATTTTCCGATAAACAATCAAAATCCCACAAAAATTCTGAACATTTTTTAACGAAAAGTTCATTTGAAAATATATTCATATGAAAAATATAACTCGACTGTTAGACTCTTTAAATAATAAGTACGCTAATTTTTATCCGGTTTGATCAAACGAAATGTCAATCTCTTCACAAGATAATCCGCTTTCAGAATGTCTTTACTTATTTCGTATTTTCAATTAAAGTTTGCTACTATGAACGGACAAACTTGAAAAAATATGAAAAAAATTCGCAATTGTCAAGTTTACCTCATCAAACCTCATAGCATATTAAGTCAAATAACATATGTATGTATATCGTTTGAAAGGCCCATACCTCTCCTTTCCAATAAGATTTAAGTTTTGGACATTGGTTCAGAAATATTTGTGTAATCAATAAATTTCCGCGTAAAGTCAAAAAAGAAAAACAGTTTTTGTCAAACAAAGCAAATTTGGAGGATTCGAGAAATATAAAAAAAATATTTTTGAATTCTACTCAACTAACTGAACAGCTTAGGTTAGGTACTACGTAGTTACTAGGGTGTATTTAATTTTTTGTATTTTGTCGCATAGTGTAATTATTTACGAGAAATAATTTGTAAATAAGCAAACTTAGTGATAAGTATATAAATTGCAAACGATGTCAATTCAGTTTTTAGTCGCTGTGGATAAATTTAAATGCTTTAACCAAATATTTTATTTGTTATAGGAACAAGGTCATAAAGAAATAACAATATGGCTTAGTG
>QOCX01000225.1:0-10675 GCA_005959815.1 Sarcophaga bullata
AACCTGCTATCTTATAAGAAAAACTCTAACACTCCTGTTTAAAAGAGTAATACTGCAGTAATGTTATTGTAATTTCAAGGTTATTTATTGGCACACCAAGCCAGTTAAAAATTTTAAGAAGAAAATTTTGCATGAGTTTAATCAAAAGCCCCAATTAGAAGGTTTTGATTTGTATTCAAAAGTTTTTTTATATTTTTATAAATATTTTTTAATAAATTAAATATACTTTAAAATTTAATTTTTATTTGTAGTTTTCTTATTATTTCTTTAAATTTATTAAACAATTTTTATTTTAATCTTTTTATGCCTATGGCACAATTTAGTATTTATTAAGCAGCAAAAAGAGTAGAAATTTGTATTTATCAGGAGTTTGTGTGCGTCTATCTGATTAGAAATATAATCTTACTTATTACATCTTCTTTCTTAATTTTCCTCTGTTAAAATGTAGCGCAAAACAAATAAAATCACCAAAGTTAAGTTTAAGTATTAGGGGAGATATAATACGTTCTGTTCCGTTTCATTACTTTCCGTTGACATATGACTAAACTTGGCTTTTACATTCTATTATTTCCAGAATCAACTGTTTTTATTTAGTATATGCCGTTAATTTTTCTGTTCCGTTTCGTACGTGTATTAAATATAAAAAAATATTTTTTATTAAAAAGTACCATTTGATACGTGATAGTACTTTTTCAGTTATACTGCAGAAGCAATGCAAAATTTAAATTTTGCAACACTATCACAGATCAATAACTGCTGTTGTACATTTTGAATAGAAGAGAAATACACATTTTAGTGTACTCGTAAAATCAAGAGTATCAGAAAAGAGAAGAGTAAGCTAGAAAAATGTTTCATGCACACGTGTAGTATACATATGCAGATATTTTTTATTTTTAAATAATTAAATATTTAAGTATAATTGGTGGCCGTAGCCTAATTAATTTGAAGTTTCAAATCGTGTTCAGTGTCCATACACTGGTTTATTAAGACTTTTGTCAGTCCGCTGATGAAAAACCATACATACACAAACATAAATGGGCATTAACAACTCATCAGTGAGGAGAACTACCTTAAAGTACCAGGACCTACCATTTAAAGTCGATTTCGAACGAGAGTTTTGAGGAACTTCTCATGGTTATATTTATTTTACCTCATAGTCTTTGCTCAGCAATGCATGCTAAAAAGAAGTGGTCCCACTCTATATAAGCCAACACAATACCCTACTTAGACTTACCAGCGATCACCAACAACATCAATTTAAATTGAGGTATTAATAATGAATGTTAAATCCAAAGCTTTCAAGTATTCTTCTATCCAAATAACAGTGCATCTGTAAGACTTAATTGTTTTACTTTATTCAGAGATAACAATAAAAACCATCAAACAGGTTTAAAGACGTCGAATTGCAAACAAAATATCGCACCAATTTTATCCAGTTTTGTGGCCAAAACTCATTATTATCACTTTCAAGAATAGCTTTTTTTTGTTTTGATATTCGATAAAGAACATATCAAAGCTAATAATTGCATATTTTGTTTTTCTACAAAATTAATGACGACTGTGTAACGGGTATTCAAAATCATTGTTTGTAAGCAAAGTTTAAAGGCAGTGTGAATTGGTAAAATTTTTGAAGTTCTCTCAATAGGTGAAAAACAAATATAAAAGTGATAGAGAGTGCTTTATAGTTTAAGAAAAAGTTTTTGTTAAAAAATATTTTTTTTTGGCGAAAAATCTCATAATTCTGGCATAACCTGTAATTAAATTATTTTTCCGAAAATTGATTTAAAAAAAATGGCTGAATTTGGCCGCGTTTAAACAATGACGTGTTAAATAAACAGTTTTGAGTTAATTGTTGTCAATTTCATGGTGCGATTTATTGCGTTTTTGAGGTCGCCTCCGCTAACAAAAAAATTTTTTAAAATATTTTTTTTAATTAAGAAATATAAAGTTTCTACAAAAGTTTCCACTTATTTTTTATTTTTTGGAGGTTTTAGACAATATACGTTGACATAGTTAACTGTTAACTGTTTTACCCACTGAAACTGTAAGAAATTGTGTATTCGAGTATTGGATACCCCTTTTGTACTTGAAAAATTTTAATTCTGATTCGAAATCAGCGTCCTCAAAAATCAACAAATATTGATTTGCATGGAAATCTGAAGAAATTTTGAAATTTAGGTCGTTATATTGCATCCGCCATTTTGATTTTTTAAAAATTTAATTCCAGATTTCGAATCAGCACGCTCAAAGACCCTCGTACTATGACTTTCATCTAAATCTGTTGAAAATTTAAAATTTTGGTTACCATATTGGATTGGATTGGAATTAGGTCACAACAAACCGTCTTAATCCGGCTTCGTTGCACAGTTATGGTAGGTGGGTCATAGCAGTCAGGAGGATAAAGATACCAGAAACACAGCTCACTGTACACTGCAGTGAGTACCCAACACAATTTATACTTGATTAAATAAGTTTTGAGATTTTCTGTTCCTTTCTGTATTTTTTTTTTGTTTATTCATTGTGATATGCTTCTGAATGGGTGAGCACAATCTTATAACCGGTTACAGCCGAATAAAAAATTAAATAATTAAATTAATTGCTATTGTAATCGTCTGTATATTTCATATAAATCGAAAACATAATGAATGCAACGCGTTATTCAATTAATCATAAAATTAACAACTAAAGAACAAATAAAAACATACTAAAAGAAAATTAAATGTTTTAAGGCTTCCTGTTGAGAGATTTAGCATTTTGCAAAGAAAATAAATTTCTTTCTCTTTAAGTAGTGGCATCAGCAATAAAAAAGTTTTAAATTTTATGACATTTGAGCATGAAAGACGAATCAGCTATAGGAAGGTGAAAGCACGATACGATAAATATCTTACTGAGAAGTCTATAAAAGATGCACCATTTAAAAGTTTAAATATAAAGCTGTGATAAAACAAAAATGGTTTCAAAATTTACCAAATTTATTTTCTTGTTGTGAAGTAAAATTATTTCGTTTAGAAATGGAATATTATTTCACTCCTACGGATGCCGCGGCTGGTCTAACAGTACCTTATTCAACCAGATCGCACTAATTTCCATGCACTTTTTCGAGTGTATGGGGTAGTATCTCGGTAATGGCATAATGAATGTTGCCATTGAAATGCTCAATTGGGTCTGGCTTTGACGGCATAACACATTTCTTTATGTCCACCCCACAAAAAATAACCCAACTTTGTTAAATCTTAGCTTCAAAATTTCAGCTAAGTAAGCGGCCATCAAACGTTTGATGTAATAAATTGATTGTAGCATGACATGTATGGCAAGTTACACCAGCCTTTTGTAACCAAACATCCTTCAAATCAATACCATGAAAAGCGGGTACATAAAAATGGCTTATCATGGTGCGATAGGTGTCTCCAATGGTTACGCAGTCCTCATTTTCTATGAAATATGGCTCAATGGCGCCTTTGCTCCACAAGCCGCACCAAACAGTCACTTGTAGTGGGTGCATTGGCTTCTGTGGTATGGTAATTTTGCTTATTAATGTACCTACCAAGATGAAAATCAGCTTTTCGCTCGGTTTCCGACCAATTGTCTTTATTTTCGAAATAAATTTTCAATAAATCCCAACGTTGTTCAAGCGTAAATCGATTCATTACGTTTAGTGAAGATAATATACTGAATTCTGTGGCAGAATAGAATGACATAAGTAGAATGACAGATTCGAAATAAACGATGTCAATATATGGCTCACCCGATATGTTCCATAACAGAAATCAACGATCTGAAATGACAATTTGCTATAAAGATCCCTGCAATCAATTCCCAAGACTGTAATTCCTCGGCATTAGATTAAAAAACCAATTAATAAAACAGATTTTCATCCAAAATGCTTGCATATTTAAATGAAATTTTGTGCATATGCTCTCCTTTACCTTTAAAAAAACAATGTAAGAGAATGCAAATTCATAAAATGTTATCAAATAACGCCAAAAATCTCATAACATTAACGACACCAATAAATCGTATGATCTTTAAAAAAAAAACAACAACAACAACACGAACAAACGCAACAGGTTGGTTGCCTGTTCCCTTTGCTCTGTTTATTTTAGAAAAGAATAGAAGACGAGAGCAGAGCATTTCATAAAAACTTAACGAAATGTAAACCAAATGACAGCAAAGTTCAACATGCCTTATAAACGCATTGTTATTGTAAATGAAACGAATCGACAAATCAATGTTATTTTCTTTTTTATGTTTGTCGTCAAACAATGTTAAGCAGATTTTTTGAATTCTAAATTCCATAAAGCAGAAAACAACACTCTTCTCTGTTCTTTAATTTCAAATGCATGCAAAACAACCGAAAGCACACAAAAACAAACAACAACAACATACATACTCTAGTCATTTTTCTCTTTTCTCTTATGTATTTATCAATAAGAAACAAAAACAATTAGAAATACAAGCATACGCTTGTAATTCATTCATTCATTCATTCATTCCTTAAGCATATCAATACAATGTGATTTGAAAAAGTTTCATGCGTTCGCTTTCATGCTCCTTCGTTTGTTATTCATTCAAAGTCCTACAATAAACACACAAGTTTAAGGCAATGTGTGTGTACAAAAAACAGCAGCCAAAAAAACTCAGTTTATGCATTTGACTTCATGCACACACAAATTCGTTTGTGTTGTTATTCACGCATTCATTCAAAATACAAATTCGTCTTCTTCTAGCGAACTCACCATATTCAATATAATCATTATATTACATTATATTATAATGTAAGTAAAACACGAGTAAAAAAACAAATTTCGTCCATTCGGCATAATGCGTTAATGCTTCCACGGTTGTTGTGAGACAAAAGAGTGTCGGTTGTTTGCTCTATAAAAGGTTTTTTAAAAACAACAACACTTTGGTATAACCGCACACACACTTTGTTTTTGTATGAACATATATTGATTGGCTTGAGAAGAAAAAAAAAAGCAACACGAATGTATTGATGGTTTCTATATTTTACAAAAACAATGGTATTGCTTTTTGGCTTTGCTACTCTTCTCTCACCAGCACAGTCATAATTGAATACAACCAGAACAAAACAAAATTTGAATGGCACTCCGTTTCTTACGAAATTATTCTTTTGTCATCGTTGGGTTGTGCATGCATTTTAACCCTTGAGCAAAGAGGAAAGAGTGTTGTTTTTTGCTTTATGGAATGTAGAATGCAAAAAATCTGCTTAACATTGTTTGACGACAAACATAAAAAGGAAAATAACATTGATTTGTTGATTCTCTTCATTTACAATAACAATGTATTTAGAAATTATAAGGAATGTTAAACTTTCCTGTTATTTGGTTTACATTTCGTTAAGTTTTTATGAAATGGCGAAATGAAATGCAAAATCATTTGAAGATGCACGTATTTTTTGTTGTTATTGTCTTGTAATCGTTATGTTATTGATTGATGTTAAGCCGACAGCCAGTTAGTAGTAATTTTCACGTTGTTTAGGAAGGTGTACGTTGAAGTGTTTCCGGTTTAAAATTTAAAGTAAAAATAATAAATTAAAGTTTTCTAATAAGAAAATATGAAAAGTTGTGTTAATAAAATAATTAATATATGTATTGTGTTCAAATAAACGTGTGTAATCGTTAATATAAATATGCAAATGGAATAAAACGGCTTTAAGCAAATTTCTTTCTTTGTAGTTCTATAAAAATCATTAGAAAATTTTTCAAAATGGAGTACATCAACGACGGTGTATACTAAAAATTGCAAAAATCAAATGTAAGTGAAGTGCAAGGCATTGAATGTAAAGTAAAGGCAACACAACATCAAAAAGGTTTTAATAAGTAATAAAATTTGAACTCCCTAGCTGGAGTTCAATGGCATAGTGATCGGTTTATATAAAATGAAAAAAGAAAAAGAAAGGAATACGTGTTGTGTTGTTAGTGCATGGCCTTGAATGTGAAAAAGTGTTTTTTTGTGTGTTTGTTCATGCACATACATATATGGTATATAGGCATATATTTTTAAATGTGTGTGTAGTGGAAGTAAATAGCATTGAGAAACGAAGAGAGAGAGAGAGAGATGTGTTTGAATGAGCAGTTGTTAAAAGGTGAGTTTCAAAATAATTTGTAATTCAACACAATAAATTTTATTTGTTTTGATGATTGCAAAACAAATGCCTAGTGTTGGAGTTTGCAAGAAAAGAGAGAAAGTGTTGTGGTTTGTGGTACAAAAAAATAACCTGCTATCTTATAAGAAAAACTCAACACTGCTGTTTAAAAGAGTAAGACTGCAGTAATGTTATGGTGATTTCAAGGTTATTTATTTGCACACCAAGCTAGTTAATGATTATAAGAAGAAAATTTTGCATGAGTTTAATCAAAAGTTTTTTTTTTATTTTTTTATAATTTTTTTAAATATTTTTAATATATTAAATATACCTTAAAATTTAAAATTAATTTTATTTGTAGTTTTCTTATTATTTCTTTAATTTAATTAATTTTTTTTTATTTTTTATGCCTATGCAAATTTAATATATATTAACAATCAAAAAGATAGAAGTTAGAAGCTAGAGCCAATTGAGCATTTCAAGGGCAACATTCGTCATGCTATTGCCGAGATGCGACCCCATACACTCGAAAAAGTGCACGAAGATTAGTTCGATCGAATGAGGTACTATGAAATTGCTCTCACCTTGCCATAGCTGATTCCTCTAAACCGAATAATTTTACTTCACACAAAAAAAAAAAAAATTTGCCAATTTTGGACCCCATTTTTGTTTGATCGCGTTTTTATATTTAAACTTTTAAGTAGCGCGACTTTTATAGTCTTCTCTGTGGCTGTCCTGTTCTCTTCATGTGGTCGATATTTATCTTATCGTGCTTTCACCTTCCCACAGCTGATTCGTCTTTCATTTTATTTTTATTGTTTATGCTACTACTCAAAAAGAAAGAAATTTATTTTCTTTGCAAAATACTAAATTTCTCAACAGGAAACCTTAAAACATTTAATTTTCTTTTAGTATGTTTTTATTTGTTCTTTAGTTGTTAATTTTATGATTAATTGAATAACGCGTTGCATTCATTATGTTTTCGATTTATATGAAATATACAGACGATTACAATAGCAATTAATTTAATTATTTAATTTTTTATTCGGCTGTAACCGGTTATAAGATTGTGCTCACCCATTCAGAAGCATATCACAATGAATAAACAAAAAAAAAATACAGAAAGGAACAGAAAATCTCAAAACTTATTTAATCAAATATAAATTGTGTTGGGTACTCACTGCAGTGTACAGTGTGCTGTGTTTCTGGTATCTTTATCCTCCTGACTGCTATGACCCACCTACCATAACTGTTCAACGAAGACGGATTAACGGTTTGTTATGACCTAATTTTAAAATTATATGTTTTTAAAAAGAAATATCGTAAGACATTTATGACATTAATAACAATTTGAAGCACAAGAATTTAAAAAAAACATGAAAAGATATGAGGAAGACCATGGTAAATATATAAAACCCTTGTAGAATGTATTTTTTATTGCAATTAATAAGACTGACTGGTTTGGAGTTTATAACAATATTTTAGATTTAACACAGGGTATTCATTAATTTTATTATAAAGTATTTGGTCTTCCAATAGGGACTTATGTACTTTGATAGTAGGTATCGCTGTCTGAAAGATTGAGCAGGACAAATTGAGGCAAGAAATTAAGCATCGATAACAATAACTCTGTCGTTCTCAGGACACAACTTGAAAGTTTTTCGCATTGACTTAGGCATACACTCGTACAAAATTGAACTGAAGAAAGAACTGAAGATGAGGCTTATTTCTGAATGAAAAGGTGCATGAATAAACAAAATTATCAAATTTATTACAATATAATTCCAAATGAGATCTATAAGAGATCCAAGAGCATACATTACATACTAAAGAATTCATCCTTAATATCTTGGACATTATTTTCAATAGAATTTCTCATAATATTGTATTTGTTCACTTCGTTCTGTACAATTTGAACTGGCGTACTTTGTTATTCAATTCGAATCTAATGGCAGATGTCAAGAATTAATTTTAACTCACGCTCTAATGGGGGTTTTTTATTTTTAGAATGATTCGACTAATTGCAAATCGTATAAGCAAACAAAATGTTTCAACATTTATGACAGAATTCTGATTGTTTGTTATGATTGCACAAAAAGTTACTAAAGGCACTGTGAGATAAACCAAAAACTACTATAAATTGTTATATTTTTTCAGAAATTTTCATGTATAATGTATTAATAATCCGATTATAGAATTTTGGCTTGACTTAACTCATATTTCCAGGTGCTTCTGCTTTATGCATAACTTCGCCACACCAATCGTGAACAGGTCTTCAAAGATTTGGTTCTTCCAACGCCGGCAAGAACGTTCTGTACACCTACTTCATCTAATACCCGCATTAAATACCCACCATGGCCGATCCGAGCACAGTGGCTGAATGTTAATGTCTTGAAGAACGTCTATGTCTTAAGGAGCTTACACAGCTCATTGCCAACTTGGCCGAAGAATACTCTCGAAGCTGCTCCATCTGTGCTTCATAACGCCCATGCGTATGCATCTTATACGAGTAGGTGTTTCTACAAAAACAAATACGAAAAATTATTTCTTTGGTGAACTTTCCCTCATCAGATTTCTGGCAAAAATTCTGAGAGTAAATAAAATTGCCATGAAAACTTTCTTAAAAATCTGTCGTTCGAAGTCGACTTTAACCGTAGATTCCGCCATTCAAACTCCTAGCTTATAATCTCCAGCCTTAAGCAATTCAGCCAGCAGGCTATCATGGCCTGCGGTTTAATTGTTTTGAAGTCGCATATTCGCCACTTTGACTTCTTTATCCTCATAAATTGGATTAATTTTCGTGACTACGAAACAAGAAACGCGAAAACTATTCGAAATGTACCAAAATGTTAACACAGGTTAATATTAAATAGTAGTAAGTATCAGTTCCGACTTATTTGATGGTATAACTAATCATATTGAGCTCGGCTTATTTGGTCATATAACTAACCACGTTGAGCTTCAGACAAGTTCCCATCGAAACCATTTACTTTAGAAATAAGTCGATCGTTTGCTTTAATACAAGTGAGCAGCCTAATCTATTTTATCAACAAATCAAATCGAATCACTGCGTACTTAGCAAGTGCTATTTGTTTGTAGAGCTCAATTTTCAACGTCCTCTTAAACTGTTCATCACACTGTAAATACTTATTAAAAGTGAGTTAAAATGAAATTCCTGTTTTAAAAAGGTATTTTTTTTCAATGTGTATGAAGATAAATTCGAATTTGAAAATCCAAGACGCAATCCACAAATTTTAGCAGCACCACATTTAGCGTTAACAGAGCCAAATTTTGTCTTAACAGAGCAAAATTCGCCCTTAAAAGACCACTGTTAGAGGTTTAACAGTATTCATCTGAAGAAGGTCACTTGCTTAGGAGCTAATTTTAGGGCATATACTAAGTCTATGAGTACCATATCATACTCGAAGGATTCCAAGGCCTTTTTATATAATCAGCGAAATAGTCCCACATAAAGTCATATGGTATTGTGAAAATTTGCTTTGAAACTATCAATTTTTTTTTATTGAAAATTCTCTAGAAGATCAGTGGCCATAAGATAAGAAATAGTACACTATACAGGCTCCGTCCTCCATCCCCATCAACCATCTTTTTCATTTCAACATTATTGTTTACAAATAATAATGATCATAATGAGAATTAAACTTCATTTCAATAGTCTGCAATAATCGCAAAGTAGAAGATTAAACTACTTATTTTCACTGGTAAACAGTTAACAGTGCTCTGTTAAGGGTAAATTTTGTTCTGTTAAGAGCAAATTTTGCTCTGTTAAAGCCAAATGTGGCGCTGCTAAAATTTATGGATTTCGTCTTGGATTTTCAAATTCGAATTTAATTTCACACACATTTTTTTCAGTATCTAATACAAGTAGATGTACCGTAATTGCTAATAATAATCACTTATAGCCTTAGTAGATAATTATATGATAGATATGTCAGTTTAGACAATAATAACTGTGATTAGAAAACTAAAATCAATAATAATACCCTTGGCTTAAAGTTATTATTCCGTTTTTTTTGTTTTTTTGCTATCTTGTAGAAGCTTCAATACGTTTTTTACAACTTCACAGAGTAAATTGAGGAAAATGACATTCAAATATTGATCTGCCATATAAGTAAAGAACAATATGAAATAAAAATCAAATAAAAATAATTATTTTTTGTAATCAACTTTTTAAAGCTTAATACATAGATTTTTATTTTACTTTTGCTTTAAACACAATAAGGTGTACTGATCAATTAAGTTTTGTTTGTTAGAAAATATTCCCCCGAAAAATTAATGATAATGACAGTAAAGATGTTCTGAAATCTTGAAAAATATCGAACAAAATACTTGCAGTCTTCTGGTATGTCTTCGTATAAATCTTTGTTTATTTGATGCGATTTTAACGAGAGATACGACATACAATACCTTGACTAGCAAATTCATTAAAAATTTTGTAAAATATCAATATTTTTTGTGATGATGTGTGATATGCCATAATTCTGCAAATCGGCAATACACCTATTACAACAGTCATCTGAAAAGAAAAAAGTGATAACATGATACGTT
>QOCX01000225.1:10694-23601 GCA_005959815.1 Sarcophaga bullata
ATCTGATTCAAAAAATTGCTCAATGTTACATCTTGTACACACACTACCCAATAACTTTGTAAATTTTCCTAAACGAGACAGTTACATGACATAATTGGTCATTACAATCCTTCAGTCAGGATAACAGCCTAGTTTCTCACACCACTTATGTTGTGTGTGTTAATTTTATACATGAGTGGCGGGACCTACAGTTTAAAGTCGACTCCGAACTACAGATTTTTGAGAAACTTTTCATGGCAATTTTATTTACTCTCAGAGTTTTTGTAGGAAACCTGCTGAGAGGAAGCCGCTGAAGAAATATTTTTTTTCATATTTCGTTTTTATGTTTGACGTGGGATGTACCCCGTGGCATTTAAACTACAAGGACTTCACAGCCGACACAGCCGCTAAATTTTAATCTTCTTTAATGCTTGAAATTTTTATATTCAGATAGCTTAAGTTTCTAAAACCTTTTATGCCAGCCTTGACCAGTGTAAGAATTTATAAAAAATTTTTAATATCCTTTATTTTGACGTGAAATGTTATTTAAAAAATTTGTTTAGACTTTAAAATTACATTTTAATATATCGTTGCATTTAAAATGTTTTTATCAATCTGTAAGAGAAAGTGTGCCATATTAGCAGCAAAACTAAATAAACCCTAACTCGCGCAGGCAATTAAAACCGACTGCATAATGCGCATTCTGGTGTGGAGAGTCTCAACTGTTCTAAACTGTCACTGAAAACACAATTATTGTCTATTTCGACGGTTAAGACCGTATAATAACGAAGCTTTGTGGCACACAATTGAAACGACTTTAATTAATAATCAATATCATGGCCATTTGATAGTTTTGTCTGTGAGGCTAGGTCAATGAACGTATCTAATGGATTATGCCCTAACGTTAATGCTTTTTAGAACAGAAATTCGTCAAGTTATTAATGGCATCCTGCTCGAAATATGCCAACAAAGGGTCGAAAATGAGTTCAAAACCAATCTAGTGCTGCAACTAATCCAGAAATGATTGTTTAAATCATAATGTAATTTGGTAGATAGTTTCAGTTTCGGTTTTGAAATAAAAAAAATTGATTGAATTCTTGAAAAAAACCTTTGTAAATTAGTCTAAAATTCAATAATATAAATGCCGTTTCTATGGACTTAATAATTGGAACTTTAGAGGCGTATTTTTCAAACGATGGAAATTCGGGGGTATGTGGTATGATGGCAATATGATTCCTATTTGCAGCTTCTTATAAATCTAAATGCTCATCAAGATATTCACAGGCGATGAATGTGCTCAAGATCTCTGTAGAACAATAGCTTCAATAATTCTGCATGAATCGCCGTCAGTCTAGTAGGTAGTGTGTTGGCTTATTAGACGTAAGGTCAGGGTTCGGATCCTCGGTCAGACATGAAAAACGAAATATGAAAAAAATATTTCTTCGGCGACTTTCTCTCAGCAGATTGCTGGCAAAAACTTTGAGAGTAGTAAATAAAATTGCTATGAAAAATTTCTCAAACAATCTGTACTTCGGAGTCGACTTTAAACTGTAGGACCCCCCACTCCTGTATAAAATTAACACACACAACATAACTGGTGTGAGAAGCTAGGCCGTAATCCTGACTGAAGGGTTGTAATGGCCAATTATGTATGTAATTCTGCATGAATAATAATCCTAATATAATGTAATATTTTTATAATTTAATGAATTGTACCAACAACTAATTCTTGGAAATATTTACTCTACTTTCTTAATTGCAAAAGAATTTTACTTTCGCATAACTTTCTTTCACTATAATTATGCTATTCTGTACTGAAATCTCTTATGTTCATTTGACTTTATTCTAATCAAAAAATTTTTGCAATTTTCTCATGAAAATTTACACGATAATTTCCATCTTAAATTGAATTTTACGACACACAAATCCAACAAAAAAAAAACTCGCATCATTGCGGTCAAATCAATTTAAGAATAGAAAATTTCATGCTCAACTCTAACCCCTAATCTAAACTTAAATTCAAATTTTAGGCAAACAACAGAGAGAGAGAGAGACAATAGTTTTGTGCATTCGTAGGCCTTATAATTTTTCTGAACTGCCTACAATATCGTATTTGCAAAACGCATTTTTTCAAAAATTAAATTCAATTCCTACCGACAATACACAGACGCTCTAATAATATGCAACACAACATAGAAATTTAATTCAATTTATTAAACCTTTAGAAAGAAAAGAGAAATAAAAAATTTCAATTACGATTACAACAACAACAAAATATATACACTGTCCGCAAATAAAAATAAATTTGTTTGCAAAAAATTTTCCGGGGCTACGGCTACCATCATTTAAGAGCGAAACAGATAAACGATGATTTTTTTCTATTTTCTCGTAGTAAATTAACGTCTACAACCCGACAATTGATAATGTGTAGGCAGGCGGTTGATACAGCATGTCTGATGATGATGTTCTGTTAGCACTGCTCTCAACTGTTGGTATAAAGTGATTGAAAACAAGCAAAATAAAACGAAATTCATTCATAAAATGAAATGTAATGAGGAAAAATGAAATTTTTTCTTAATAACTTTTTGTTATGACGCTGACTAATTCATTTAAAAAGCTTTATGGATATGAAATTTAAAATGCTTTCTAATAAAAACCAGGTCAATAAGTAAAAGAGCATCTGCAATTAAAATAAGACTGCGATTAATGTGTTGGTCTAAGCGAAAATACTAGATGCAACGGTATGAATGTGAGCGTCAAGATACAAATGTCTCCAATGGAAGAGATTTATTGTGGACGAGCCTTAATTCCTTTTTTTTTGTGATGACAATGCCCATTGTCAAACATATTCAGTCAGTCCACATGAATACAGGGAACAAACAAACCTGATGAGGCTTTTAATACCGACCACTACCGACAACAAATGGCACAAGACAAGCAAGGTTATATTGCGATATGATAATGCACCTCCAAACAAAGCAAAACAAAAAATTAAAGCTCTCAGAAAGCACAATATAACCACATAAAAATTTTCATTGAGCTGACTGCGTACTTGTTATTCAACTTTTGTTCAATTTTCAAAATAACTCACCTTAATGAAATCCTATCTTGGGTCAATAAGGAGTCTTACTCCACTGCCAGACTCATTTGGCCCACGATGTATAGAAGACGCTCCAACCAGCTGCTCAAACTTGATCGCTATGTGGTATCGATCACAGTGGCTGTGCGTACCGGTCATTTCGTTATGGGAAGATACATACGTGGAAAGACTGCAGCTGCATCAAACAACTTTTGCCGAGACCCACTTTTTTGGTCAACACCCATCTCTTGCGAAGTGCTGATTTAGATTACATGGCTTTTCATACATTGCCACCCTAACGAACATGGCTTTCCATACATTACCAGCTTCCGAAATAAAATTGCAATAAAGCAATTAAAGAAATGCAGTGCAACATACACCAAAGGCATTATATGCGCTCCGTATTAGGAAGACCACCTTTCTTTTTATATGAAGCTTGTATCTTGTTCCAACTTCCTTAACTTCTATCAGTCCAGTCCTCTGAGGTGAGTTATGTGTGGCATTGTGTCATACCCAAAATAAAGGAATCCCGAGATTACAAAAACTAGACAAAAAGTGTTCCCAGTATTCATCATTCTTCACCACGCCAATACGGTTTATGTGTCCTTACAAATTGGAGTGTTCCGTGAATTGGCTTATCAGAGTACTCAGGTCGCCCTATTTNTTTAGTTTTAAAGTATTCATGGTTCTTCCCTCATTAGGATCGTCTCAAAGCACGGTCGATATGATGTTTCCACCCGTTTTATCAGCTTGGTCTTTAATCCACTGAAAGGTATTTGATTATCCATGTTTATGGTATGTAATACTCTGGCTCTATTAGCAAGATTATTTGTTTCTCCATTTCTAATCGCTCTATGATGACTACTGAATGATTCCGTACTCCGGGTTGTTGTTGCCCTAATTTTCATTAGACTTTCTGTAAAGATATTTACATTCCTATAAGTCAAGTTTACCACATGACTACTTGCCTAGATCAAACATTCTCTAATTAGGCTTAGTAGTCTATTAGGTAGTGTGCTGGCTTATTAGACGAAAAGCCAGGGTTTGAATCTCCGGTCAGACATCAAAAACGAAATATGAAAAAATATTTCTTCGGCGGCTTCATCTCAGCAGATTTCTGGCAAAAATTCTGAGAGTAAATAAAATTGCCATGAAAAGTTTCTCAAAAAAATCTGTCGTTCGAAGTCGACTTTAAACTGTAGGTCCCGCCACTTATGTATATAATTAACACACACACCATAAGTGGTGTGAGAAGCTAGGCCGTAATCCTGACTGAAGGGTTGTAATGGTCAATTATGTATGTGATTAGGCTTATCTCCTATTGAGAATTGTATTAAGGCCCGATAGTCGAAGTTAAAGTGTGATTTTTGGTTATACTTTATAGAAGCCCAGACCAGTTCTATCTTCATGTTTAGAGTCATGCCTTAAGCTACTAGTCCCCACAAAAATTTGGTTGTTGTTGCTATGTCAAGCAAGAGACCGTGTCTCAATTATAATCTTATGATTCGATTTGGTTGATACATCCAAACCAAAGCCTAAAAAAATATGACGTAAGAGTTGCCTCATATCGAACCTGCATCTCTATCGGTTGGAAGAAGAATATTGTTTTTAATGTTTTTATGTACCAAATACATTATTATTTAGTTGCCTGGATTCAGTTGCAGCACTGGACTCTTTTCAAGTAAATTTGGACCCCTTTTTCGCATATTTCGAGCAGTATCTCAGTAAAAGCTTGACAAATTTTAGTATCCAAAATGCACCAAATGTCCATAGACTAAAGGTCTTACGGCATCTAATGCCATGATTATGATTACCAATTAACAACGTCAAAATGGGAAGTAACCCTTTTCCGAAAATTCACATACCTGAAGTTCTTGTCACCATCTTTTTACGGCACATACCGTGCAGTACGTACCCTTGCCTAAACACAATAGAAAAATTGATAAAAACAAATATTATTTGGAAACCTTGAACATTTATTTACCAAGACAATAATTTAATATAATTTAATTCATAATTATCACATACATACATACATAGTCGTAATTCTTTAGTTATAATATTCACTTTAAAAAAAACTCGGCAGAAAGAAAAACGCTTAAAATCAGAAAGTATTCCACTGAAATTCATTCTACCATAGGAAATTGTTATTGTTTCTGAGAATTAAGAAAAAGAAAAAAAAATTCTACACAAGTGTATATAGTAGAGGAAGAAATTATAGCGGCATAAACTAAATGTTAATATTTTGTTGGCTTAATGCGTGGCCTCACGTCTAATAAGACACTACTTAACTACGATAACAAGCAGTTAATTCTTTGGAAATAATGCCTGGAATAAGTAGAAGAAATACTTTATGAGTTTTTACTATTACCCTCGTTATTATTTCAATATTTGAACGGAAATTTCCTTCATTTTTATAACCCCTTTTCTCCAGCGGTTCATTGAATTTACTGCATAGAATTCTATGCTATTTTGATTGCTAAATCTTTTGGTCAAATAGGACCTTTAGGGTTCATTTACAACAATTCAGAAGATTATTCCATTGCGGGTGTTTTCGATCCCCAAAATATTAGGCCATTATTGGCATTATCCTCCTGCATATATTTCCTTTGTTTGGATCTTAACGATTTGATCCAAAAAGTTAATTTTTCTTTTGCCAAATAAAGTCAACGAAAGTTTATTTTTAAGATTACTTAACGATTAAAAAGTCGCCGTAGTCTAGTAGATAGTGTGTTGGCTTATTAGACGAAAGGCCTGGGTTCAAATCCCCGGGCAGACATCAAAAACGAGATATGAAAAAAAATATTTCTTCGGCGACATCCTCTCAGCAGATTTCTGGCAAAAACTCTGAGAGTAAATAAAATAGCCATGAAAAAAAATTTGTCGTTCGGAGTCGACTTTAAACTGTAGGTCCCACCACTCATGTATAAAATTAACACACACAACATAAGTGGTGTGAGAAGCTAGGCCGTAATCCTGACTGCAGGGTTGTAATGGCCAATTATGTATGTATGTAACGATTAAAAAATATCAATCTTTGAAGGCTGAATTTAAAATTTACCAGAGTGGACAGTTGTTCTATGGGTTGCCTTAAGTAACATGCATTAAATAATTTCGTTATCAAACACTTCTTGGTTCGAACAATTTTTCTAATATCGTAGATAAATCGTTTTTAATATGAACACAATGACATAGTCGCAGTAGTCTAGTAGGCAGTATACGAGAGTCTGTGGTTCAACCCGTGACTCAGACACCTCAAACGAAACCAAATATGAAAAAATATTTCTTCGGTGACCTAAAATTAATTTATTTCACATAACAAGGCTATTCTTACTACTAACTTTTTTAACTTCCAGTTTGAAATGAAAGTATCCCTATTATTTTGTTCAGTACTGTTAGTTCATGGTTAATAAAAAAAAAACTATTTTGTAAAGCATTAAACACCAGAATTTACTACTTTTGTAGAGAAACATAATCGCCATTGCTATTTCACTAAAGTCCAATAAAATTAAAAGCAAACTGTATACAAACCGGCCAACTTCGTGAGTCATAATGTGCTTTAAAAACACCACGAATAGTGTTCATTCAGTGCTCGGAAAGCGTATGCCATGCTATAAAAAAATATTCTTAAATTCTAAACATTTAGTTAATGAATGAGCACTGTTGTAATCATGAAGATGGTAATGATGATGAAGAGATTATATTGAAAAAGGCCAGTGTTATAAAGCAAAAATTTTTTACAAATGCTGCAACGACGTAATAGGTAAATAGAGGATTGGATGGATAGGTTATATCCAGTTTGATTGGCGTGAAATCTACAAACTGCCTGAAAAATGGATGTCTAGCCATGGCCAATACTTTGAAAAAAGTTTAAAAATTTAGAGTGTTTTATTATCACAAAAAAAACCCTCACTTCTTACGGTACGTGGTATATCTTAAGACTATTTTTTTCATGTTAAAACATCTCTTGATAGTGTGTTTAAGACTGCAGTTGTTTTTGTTTATAGTATCTCTCTAATTTTACTTGACATTTGCAGAAAGTAGTGTGTTGGTTTATTAGACATAAGGCCATGGTTCAAACCTCATTTCAAACGTCTTCAACAAAACGAAAATATGAAAAAATATTTTATCGGTGACTTCCTCTTATCAGATTTCTAGCAAAAACTCTGAGCGTAAATAAAATTGCCATGAAAATTTTCTCAAAAATCTATCGTTCGAAGTCGACTTTAAACTGTAGATCTCAACACTCATATATAACATTAACATACACGACATAAGCGGTGTGAGAAGCTAGGTCACTGCCTGTGATTTTTATCAAATCGAAAAAGGCAGTTACAATTAAGAACGTTTAAAGACAAAAATAATATAAAGAAATATCACCTAGAAATTCTACATACAGTGTATACAGCAGTGTATGTAAACTTTTTTCTGTGACTGTAGAAACATATTTTCCTCATACCAAATTTAATGAGTTTTTTTTTTTCTTTTTAAACTAAAATTTGTCATATTTTTGTATTATATTTACAAAGTCAGACCACATAATCCTCTGGCTTTTAAAATGTTTTTAAATATTCTCTGTCCTTAAACATTCTTTTTTTATATTTTTTGTTATTGCTTTTGATTTTAAACTGGAGTCACATTACCATACTTTCGGTAGGATTGAACACATTTTATTAATTTTTTTTTAATTTTTACTTTCAAGTTTCAGTGGTCCGTGCCAAATTTATTTGTACATTTTTCCATGACAATGATTTTCTTAAATAAATCACGGCTAAAAGATTTCAATTAAGAGTTAAGTTTCACTGGCAAACAGTAAAATCGTTACACTTTTTTTTCGTTTTGTAGAAGTATCCTGTTACTTCAATATTAATTCGTATTTCTTGTTAAATTAGTAGGTCATTAACTGAATAGAATAGTGACCCTCGTTTAAAAGGTTTGCTCAACAAAATTTTTTTTCCAAATATAAACAAAACATGCTTCCTTTGTAAACTTAGATTTACACATGATCGAAGAATTTAGTACAAATGAGAGGATTTTATCTAACTCTTATATCTGCACTTGGAGTAAGTTTCATCTGGGAATGATACTCCTTTTTCTTTTCTTGATAAGAATTATGTTAATTCCAAGGTACATAGTTCTAACATGGTTGTTTAACCCGTGACCACAATGGAAGTAGAAGTTGTGGTATGAGATGTGTGGCTAGTTGCACCATCTTGTTGAAACCAAACATCGTTTACATCAATACCACGATGAGCGGGTACAAAAAAATCGTGATAGGTGTCTCCATTATCTGTAATGATTTCGTCGCCCTTATTCGGAAAGAAATAGGAGCCAATTATGCCTCCCCGCTCCACAAGCTGCAGCAAACAGTCACTCGCAATGAGTATATTGGCTTCTGTAAGACCACGTGTGGGTTTTTTGAGACCCAAATATGGCAATTTTGCTTATTAACGTACCCACCAAGATGAAAATAAACTTCATCCAAAAAGATGTCTTTTTTGTCAAAATCGACATCACCGCTCAATTTTTCATTGGCCCATCTAGTGTAGAGCAAAACGGCTTCAACTCTTGAACCAATTGAGCAACTTTGTGATTTATTGGAAATTTATTGGAAATCCCACTGTTGCTCAAACGCGTATTTCACCCTGCACGAAGAGCGCCGTGGGATTAGGTCCACGCGGACACGTAAAACCAATCGTCGTCGTTGTTGCTCAAATGCAAATCGATTCATTACGTTCAGTGGAGATAATATACTAAATTTTGTGACAGAATAGCATGACATAAGTATTGCCAGATTCGAAATAATCGATGGTTCAAATTGAAACCGATAGGTGTAACACCCTATATAATAAAATTTTTTACCTAGAAACCGGACAATAAATTTCTAAAATTTTTTGATACTCTGAAGCCTTATCCGTCATATCCTAAATTGCAAAAGACACGGTCTTAAACTGCGTTTCAGACTACATTTTTCTAGGCTATGCCTGTGTAGTTTTTGTTCGCCCAGTATTATTCAATATACGCAATGTCAACATAACACCAGAGACTTTGGCAAATTAGCTATGCGCTGTATTGATGAAATACATACAATACCCCTCCTTTGTGGGTTATTGCTTTAATATAGATTTGATTGTACATACATACATACATACACAATTGGTCATTACAACCCTTGAGTCAGGATTACGGCCCAGCTTCTCGAACCACCAATGTTGTGTGTGTTAATTTTATACACATCGATCCGAACGACAGATTTTTTGAGAAACTTTTCATGGCAATTTTATTTACTCTCAGAGTTTTTGCCACATATCTGCTAAGAGAAAGTCGCCGCGGAAATATTTTTTTCATATTTCGTCTGATGAACACACTTCCGACTAGACAACGGCGATAATACCTATCAATATAATACCAGAGCTTTAGGCAAATTAGCTATGCGCTGTATTGATGAAACACAATACCTCTTCTTTTGGGTTATTGATTGATTATAGATATATAATAAAGCTTTTCTATTATAAATAATTTAATTCTATTATTATTTTTACTATTATTGAAGCAAGTTTATATTCATTAGCATATGCCGACTAGAAGAATAATTAAGGTCTCTGTAAGTCTTGAGTTTAACGTGCGTAAAACTTTTTATATGGTAAACCTAAGACAACTAATGGCTTATAAACTGATTAAATTGCAACAATTGCCAATGAGTTTCTAAATTTAATTAATCATTTGAAGTCTTGTAATGTTACAGAACACGATCACTTCAAGCAACATGTTGCAGTTCTTGTAAACGTTGCATTTGAATTCGTTTTTTGCCTGACCAAGAATGCATAGTCAGTTTAACGTTTTTCTCGTTATATGCTACTGTTTAGTTTTTTTTTGTTTAATTTTTTCATATAATTTAAGAAACCTGTTGTATTTTTATAGCAAATCACTTTACGATTACTTTATTATGCCGTTTTAATGTTTAAAAGTAACATACACTGTTTAAGTGATTCGAGAAATTAGGTCGTAATCCTAACTCAAGGATTGTTATCACTATAATGTAAATATTCACTGGTGATGCAAAAATATATTTCTTTCAACTACTTCTTCTCAGCAGTCTACCTGCAACTCTAAGAGTAAAGCAAATTTCAATGAAAAGCTTCGTAAAATCTGCCATTCGGAGTTGAATTTGAATGTTGATCCAGCCACTTATTGAAGATATTAACACACATAACATGAGTGGTGTCAGGATCGTGTTGTACTCCGCTAAAGCATTGCTTTAATAATCAATTAAGTAGGTTAGTAATTAATATCATCTGTGAAGTCGTTGTAGTCTAGTAGGTAGTGTGTTGGCTCTATTTTATATCTACTGTTTAGATGTTATCTTTTTGTTTAATTTTTTCATATAATTTAAGAAACCTGTTGTATTTTTATAGCAAATCACTTTACGATTACTTTATTATGCCGTTTTAATGTTTAAAAGTAACATACACTGTTTAAGTGATTCGAGAAATTAGGTCGTAATCCTAACTCAAGGATTGTTATCACTATAATGTAAATATTCACTGGTGATGCAAAAATATATTTCTTTCAACTACTTCTTCTCAGCAGTCTACCTGCAACTCTAAGAGTAAAGCAAATTTCAATGAAAAGCTTCGTAAAATCTGCCATTCGGAGTTGAATTTGAATGTTGATCCAGCCACTTATTGAAGATATTAACACACATAACATGAGTGGTGTCAGGATCGTGTTGTACTCCGCTAAAGCATTGCTTTAATAATCAATTAAGTAGGTTAGTAATTAATGTCATCTGTGAAGTCGTTGTACGTCTTAGTAGGTAGTGTGTTGGCTTATTAGACGAAAGGCCACGGTTCAAATCAGACATCAAACACGAAATATGAGAAAATAATTCTTCGGCGATTTCCTCTCAGCAAAATTTATGGCAAAAACTCTGAGAGTAAAATAAAATTGCCATGAAAAGTTTGTCAAAAATCTGTCGTACGGAGTCGAATTTAAAATGTAGGTCCCGCTAGTTATGAATAAAATTAACACATACAACATAAGTAATGTGAGAAGCTAAGCCCTAATCTTGACTGAAGGATTTTTTTGTATGAATGGCCAATTATGTATGTATTTATGCTGATTTGTTATCATAGTCTTTAAATGAAACTCAACTCGAGTCAGAATAGCAATAAATGTGTAAAATATTGCAAAAAATTCACAAAAAATATTATTATCTGCAGCTGAATTTGTTAACGAATATTAATATCTTGACTGAATTTTATAGTTCGTAGAAAATAGTTTGAATAGCACACATTTGTATGGTTTGTTCCGCAACATTGTTGTTCCACATGACGAAGTGAATATAAACATAACCTCTTGGAATACGATAAGTTTGTAACGATTTTAATGACCATCTTTTCCACATAATTTACAGTTGACTATCATGTTTGGAGGGGTTGCTTGATTTACTCTCATTATCTTCATGATCACAACAGCCATTAATGTCTGCTTATTAACCAAAAGCACATATTTTTTATAACTTTATATACCATGTACCATGTAGTATATCCACGATGTCTTGAACGTAAAAAGTTACTGGTTGAGTGATTTTGTAAATGATTTTTTTTAAATTCATAGTTTTTATAGGCATTTGTTTTACGTCTTTACGTTTTGACTTTTGTTTTTCATCTTCTTTTTTGTACTGCTGATATTGCCCTTTTAAATTGGTATGCTTCCTAAATGTATTCTTTGGTTTTAACTTCTTTCTTTCTACATAATTTTATGGTATTAAGTCCTTGTAATAAAAAAACTTTTAAAAACTTTCCACATTTACGGAAAACTTCTTTAACTAGAGCACATAAGGATTTACTAATTGAAACATACATGTCTACAACGTATATAAACAATGAAATCCCGGTGTTACGAATAGCATCACTTTTTGCCTTTCGTTGTGCTAAGGAAAATCTCTATTAAAATAAGGCATATGTTTAGTTCGAGTTTAAGTCTTAAATTCAATTTAAATGCATTAACCATGACATGACCATGCTTCTTAATGTGGATTCTATCTCTCTGACTTTCATGAATGGTAAAGGATATCTAACATATTTCGCTCGCTTGTCATGATATCTGGTATAACAGTGTTTGTGTTTCCGCAATTTAATGCCAAATATTATCATCCAAATAGCTCATTTATGAAACTATCGCTTTCAGTCCCTACGTTAAGAATACTTCACAGTTCTGGAGCATAAGTGGCACATCTCACAACTAGAAAAAATAAACAATTGTCAACATCGTTGTCCGTTGACGGTCAACATTATTAAACGACCACATATAAAATACATACCATATAATATTATCGGGTGGGCCATCTATCGATTTAAATTTGAACCATCGATTATTTCGAATCTGACAATACTTATGTCATTCTATTCTATCACAAGATCCAGTATATTATCTCCATTGATGATAATGAATCGATTTATCCTTGAGCAACGTTGGGATTTATTGGAAATTTACTTCCAAACCAAAAACAATTGGTCAGAAACTCCACTTTATTGCATTTTTAAATTTAAACCCTTAAATGGTCACCCTTTACAAAAGTTTTCTCTGTATATTGAGTTGAATTTTTCAATGCGAAATACGAAAATTGGTTTTTTGCTCAAGATAATAAAATTTCCCTGGATGAAAATAATTCTTTTCAACGGTTGAGTCAAAGGAAGGATGTTTCGATATCTTGTACTGGTACATTGGCATCAATAATTTGTTATTACCTTTCTTATTACAGCCAATGAAAGCCACAGTTTCGTGAAATCTGGTTTTTTGAAATGGAATCAGATTGTGATTATTTTTGTACGGATTTCATGTAAA
>QOCX01000225.1:23608-60425 GCA_005959815.1 Sarcophaga bullata
ATTTCATGTAAAATTAGAAATCTTTCCAAAGGAAGGATACTAGTTTCTGTTAAATAACAATACTGATGGTAGTATTAATGAAAATGAATTAGAAAAATTAAAATAATTTTTTTTTTTGTAAAAACAAAAGCATTAGAATTTCTCTGCTCTCTAAAGAGTTGAAAGTTGCATTTGATTTGAGGTTAAGTCTTAACTTTTATTAATTTTTAAAAAGAAGAAATTTGTTTTATTATTTTACGGTAAATTCAGGTCATTCTTGAAGAAATGAGGTCAATGTTTCAACATGCAGTCTCTCACCATTTCTCTTTTAAATAAATTCATCATTTAACAGTTAGTTTTGTACAATACAACTTAAAAAACCCAAAACGAAAATGTTTAATACAACAAATGTTGTATTTGTTTTTATTACTTTTCGGTTAAATGGCTACAAGTCTAGCATTCACTGTGGTTTTCGGTGAAAGCCAACTTGGATAGCATTCCTCTTATATCTGTCATTCGATTAAAATCTGGGGAACATGCTAACCAATCCATTATGTCAATAATTTTTAATATAAATCGATTCTTTGAGTAAAAATTCTTGGGAATTGCTATGTTGTCCTGCTGAAACATACATTTTTCTGTGGAGATTTATGAAAATAATGGCATTAAACTGATTTCCAGAGTTAAGGATTGGTCGAGGCCTTTCATTTGACATTAAACAAAATGAATTGAATTCAAACTGTGCATACTAAACAATACCCTTTATTATTTAGAACTACCCATTCACCTCTCCATTCCATATGTTAAGACAAGACCAAACTTTCTTGAAGGGAAATTTAAAGTTTCTTTTTTTTTATCACATAAGAGTTGAAACCAAAATTTCTGTTGGGGAAATCGAAAATTTTTTACTAGAATTTTTAATGAGAAATTAACGAATGAATGACTTCTTATGGTATGATTAGCATTTTAGGGTTCTAATAATCGTCTATGTTCCCTAAGATGAATACCAGGCACTTGTGTCCTAAAATGAAACATGATGAAGAATAGGTAATGCTATGGAGTGCTTGTTCAGTTGGTGGTGTTGGTAAATGGCATTTTATTAAAGCAAAGTGGATAAAATGCAGCATTTTTAAAATTCCAATCCAAGATATCCAATATAAAATGCCAACCTGGTTAGGAGAAGCATAAATTTGAAGTTCTCAAGAAATGTCTGTTGAACAATTGTCATCCAGTTATCAAAACCATCAAACACGAATTCAATAATTTGATTACCATCGAGTAGGTATTTGTGGCATCCTATTACGCACCAAAAAGAACAGAACAAAAACTCTTTTGGAGAAGCGGAAATAATCAACTCCCATATAGAAAAAAGCTTGCTGGACCTGTACCAAAGCATCTTAAAAATGTTATTCACAATAAAGGCTACGAAAATAAAAGTACTGGCAACGTATTTATCGTTTTTATGATGTATTTAATGAACAAAAGTTTACGTGGACCATCTTTAATGTCTCCAGTGTTTACCACTTTTTTTTTATAAAACGTCTGATTTTTGTATTTTTTGTTTGAACTTATCGATTGAACCCCAAATTTATAAATTAAATGCAGTTTTCTTATTTTTTTAAGTATTTAATGGCCAAGTGGACCAATTTCACTGTGATCCACTGTACGAGTATATCTGTTGAAATGAACTTGTGTTCATTTAAATGACAAAATTTTTTTGCCAATGATGAAAAGATTTTAAAACATTTTCTAATGTTAAACATTAAGAATTGCTCAATTGCTTACAAAACAAACTTAATTTTTCCAGTTTGGATTCGAGCACATGCACATTAAGTTACCATGTTTCAGATCTTAAAAAATATTCATAAATTTATAAATAATTTTTGTTTGTTTGTTTGTTTTTTATAATGTTTCCACATGTTATGTCGCACCTCTGTATGATAGCTAAACAATGTTTATGAATTAAAGTCAGTTTGTTTATGATTAACTATCATGCAATGCATGTTTTGAATTTGAACAATTTTTGCTCAAGTTTATGGTTTTTTTTCCAATAAACTTTTGCATGTCAAGTGTTCGTACAACTCTGTTTTATATTGTGGTGGCAGTCTTATTGGTATGTAATGGTGATAACTTATTTTAATTGCATGATAGAGAATTTACAGCAGTTAAGTGTGTGCAATATCAGTTTGATCGAATGTGGCATAGCGATTTATTTATTTTTTGCTTACATTGCTAATGGTTACGAGTATTTTCCGAAGACTTGTTAACACGATTTATTCTTTTAATTTAAAAACAGCAATACCCTCCATGTGATTGGTAGACCAACGTTATAGTATTTGCAGCATTCATCAGAAAAGCTAAACCAAATGAAATGAAAACATTGGCATGGCATAAACATAAAAACTTTTTTTTAATACTCGTATATCATTAAGGGTCATTACTACAAGTTGCCATTAAAGTTGGGGTTAGTTTTAGCTGGCAGATAAATTGTTTTTCGTTATTATAAGTGACCAATAAGAAAGAAGTAAGCATTAAGCTAAAGGGAGGCTCATCCTACCGGTAACTTTTAAAGTTAAGTTTATGTTTGAACTTGCCATATTATACATTATTTTCAATATGGCCACTTGTTATATAAGCAAAAAGAGCAAATACAACAAAACAAAAAAAAAACAAGCCAGTCGTTGCCACTGTGTTTTATCTGTAAGTTGTAATAACGAAAATGTGTTAAAGGTAACTTTACAGTTCCCTTTAGCTAAAGGTACCTTTAGTTAAACCCAAGTTTAACGGCAAGTTGTAATAGTGACCCCTAAGTATAAAAGACCGAACAATTTGCTGTTTGCTATACTTCAGTAATTACTATCATATTATGAATAACCATAAGAAGAATACATCTATACTACTGCACCGTAAGCCTAGAGCTAATGTTGCTTTTTTCGATGTTGGATTTGTCACTTCCTATCTTCTCGTTGAAATCACCCTTTAGTTAAGTATGAGACAACAACGAACAGCGGTTAATTTGATTAATGCTTCGTATATCAGACATTTAAACTCACCATAGACGTCTCCAGTCGCCGTTGTCTAGTAGGTAGCAGGTATTAGACGTAAGGTAACAGTTCAAACCTCAGGTCAGCCATATCTAACAAAATCGAAGTATGAGAAAATATTTCTTCGGCGACTTCCTGCCAGCAGATATCTGGCAAAAGCTCTGAGAGAAAATAAAATCGCCATGAAAAGTTTCCCAAAAATTTGTCGTTCGGAGACGACTTTTAACTGTTGGTCCCACCACTCATGTATAAAACTAACACATACAACATAAGTGGTGTGAGACACTAGGTGGTAACCCTGACTAAAGGGTTATGATTCAATTGCTTTCTCTCTGTTTATGATAAAGTGTTGCAAAGGAAATGAAGGATAATAAAGGAAGCACCAGCGTCATGTTAGCACAATAGGTTGCAATTAGCGTAAGTGTTTCTGTTTTCATGGTTTGACTGCCACTTCTACCCTGTTTAACAATGTACATACGGTACATACATATGCTTATGATAGTGCTATAGTGTTGTAGATGAATAAAGTTTTAACAAAATGTTATGCGAATGATTTTAAAATTTTATAGCAGTTACGTTTAGTATTTCTTTTTCTATAAATTTTGTTCTTCACTGCTTTCATACAAGTTGCATTACGTACATGTGCTGTGTATGGTTTTACTGAAGACACGATTTATTAAACAGTTTGTGGTTTTGGCTCTGTGTCTTTGGACCCCTAAGGTGTTTTATTTATTTCTTTTCTGCTTTTTTTTAATAATCACACTTAAGTTTTATTGATTTTCTTAATTAAAAAATTGCTGCTTCCAAGCATGTGATGGTGAATTTATTGTTTTTAATAAGAAAACAAAGAAAAAAAATTATAGATTTTCATAATTTTTATTCTTTAATAGTTTTACTTAATGGTGTTTGATTTGACATGATTCGCATCATTTAAATATTTTTTTTGTTTTGTTTTTATAAAACCAATAATAACTTCCATTGTAAAACATTGTTTCAAGTGGAATCTTCAAGATTATTGAACAAAATGGTGAGTATCTGTAACCACTGATCTTGACAGGAAAACAACGTGAAGAGAAATTTTTTCTGCACCACACTCTATTTTTTCAAAAGAACTTTGAATTGATTATATATGTCCACTTGTGGATAAAATGGTTTCAATATGCTTTATACAGGATGCAAATATCCAACTCTACCACCGCCTGATACAAACTTTCTAATCCATTTCTTTAGAAAGTTGAGTATCTAAATCATCAGCTCTATTAACAGATTTCATATTCTTCGTGGGCAACGTTTAACCTTTTAACAATGAAAGTTGGTTTCTCGTTCAATTCGATGTCGGGTGATGTAGAATATTCACTTTATTACTGCAAGACAGTTTGCAAAATAGCATGAGTAATATTTAACATGATACAAAAAAAAAAAAAGAACAGTGCGATAACAATTTTCCCAGGATTTCCGTATTCAGAATTTCCTTATTGGCATCCCTAGCGTTAACACATGTAAAAATAAGTAAAATAATGTTTGTGAAGATAAATTCGAATTTGAAAATCCAAAAAGACGCAATCCATAAATTTTAGCAGCGCCACATTTGGCGTTAACAGAGCAAAATTTTCTCTTAACAGACCAAAATTCGCCCTTAACAGAGTAATGGTAAGCAGAGCACTTCATCTTGAGCCTTAGCGTCAATTTTGAGACTTTTCGACCACGTACAGCAGAGGGCGAAGGTTCTCGTTATCCAACTCGAGATCCAACTCCAGTGATTCATTAGAGCATCTTTGCAATGTGGCTTGTGTCTTGTTATTCTATTGCTACTACAATAAATTTTGTTCAAGCGAAATAAGGGGACTACTGCTTCCCGAAAATAATCTATTCCTACGTAACACTCGTCTTTCTCGGCGAGCACCTCTGTTTGTTGTCGATTGGCCAGTGGATCGCGTACTGCATTACAGACACAATTCGTTCTTTAGTCGGACTATTCATATGTGGAACTCCCTTCCTGCATAAGTGTTTTTTATCACTTGTGGTTCAAATCTAGTGTCTACAAACACTACTCTTTCCTTCATACCGTAATATATTATCATAGTTTCAACACAATGCGCTGCCTGAGTACGGGACATCCCAACAATGTTCGTTAAAAAAAGTATTGACATTGGGGTAATATTAGAAGCTGTATTCGAATCTTTAAAAATAATCTCCAACCCAACGGCAAATAGTAATTTATGCTCTACTACGAAAAGTGCCAATCTTATTTTAAAACTTTTGGTATTGCTATTATTTGCTGGGTAATGTTAGTTAATGTTAACTTAAATTTGTGAAAGCAACAAGTGCTAAGCAAATACAAAGCTTAAAGAGGCTTTTGATGTACTAAAGTAAAGAAAATTATAAAAATAAGTGTATTAATTGTCATCTCGTCAATATGATATTTTTGAAGCGCAAAATCGTCAAAATTACGATAAATCGTCAAATCTGGCAGTTATGATCACAATATTGAATCATAAAACAATGACATAGAGATTGAGCATTGTTTTCTCTTGAGCTATTTTTTATTTTGACGTCAGACAAAAACGTTAGCAGTACCTAGCTAGTACTGCAAGAATACTGAAGGTATAGAAAACAAAGGATCAGCTATTCTAATAAAATCTAGACGAAACCGCCATTTATTATGCGATCTACATATCAACCCAAAAGTTTAACTTTTCAAATTAATATGCTTAAACTATGCATACACTGTCTTTCTATGTGGTATACAGTATTCCCAGGATTTAGACACTTTAAAAAATGCTTGCTTGGCAGTGCTTATGAGCGGGGAATTCTTGTATCCAAATCCCGCAACAGAGATCAAATAGGCACGTGTTATTCAAGCTGATAGAATTCTAATTGTTTCATTGACAGCACTGGTTTCGTATTCGATGAAATGCTGGCTGGTCGGAGAAGGATTTCATCAACTTTTTACAACTCGATGCGGTGAACAAAGTTGTAATTACCAGGGCCTCCATATCACTGCGAAGAAATTGCTGAAGGAGATGGGGGTTCCTATGGTAGTATTAACTATTCAGAGAATCAAGTTGTTGGTTTCTCCAAGACCTGGACCAGGCCGTATTAGTAAAAGAGCCTTACAAATTAGGAATGGCATACATTGATAGCGTTTCTATTAGAAATCAATTATTTGAGATTGTGTTATCTCAGTTGGTTGCGTCTTCTGTATAGGGCAGAGTGCAGCATCTGCCTCTATGGAATTGTATTGTGCTGTTCAATTTTGGGAAGATTTAAAAATTTGTAAAGATTATTACTCGCAACATGTCAATGAATCCAAACATACGGCTGCTAATGTGAAGATGTGATTTTTCTACCAAAGTCCCTACAGGCTTAATACTCCTGCAAAAAGTTCCGATATGACTCCAAGAAACTAGTTAGCAGATTATTTGGAAGAACGGTTAGGTAGTCGCTAAACCTCAAACAAAAGTTAAACGAAAAACTTGCTAATGAGTGCATGGAGACACCAGAAAACACTTAACAAAACTGGTACATGTAATGCCAAATAGATTGAATGGTGTGCTTGACCTTTAGGGATATTCTACTAAATATAAGGGATAACATTTGAATATATTAGGGCTTTAAATTTTAAATGCACTTTGAGTTAATTTTGGGCGTAACTACACTTTTGCGGTGCAAAAATCAGGAGTCATTAGAAACTTCTCTTTATTTTTCTCTTGTTTTGTAAAAAACATTAAAATTTTTTTTGTTTTATAATAAAACAGAAATAAATTAACATAAGAAGTATAAAAACTTTAATTATTTATATGAACTTTTGCTACAAATACATGAAATTAGTAAAATTTTGTTAGCGTACTAATACTTTTGCTGTCCACTGTATATATGGCCTTGAAAGTTTATACAAAAAAAATTTTTTTTGTAATATTAACGGTTTATTAACCTTTAAGATAGCTGTTTAAAAGAGAAGAGTTTTAAAAGCGTTAAAATTTAAATTCAAATTAAATCTTTATGTCTTGCATTAGCTTTTAATGGAAGTTCTTCCGCTTGGAAGAAACGAGTGGAAATTATAAACAACAACTCACATTATGTAACCAACAATTGAACTCGAAGAGGAAGAAATATTTTGAAGCTTGCATTGCAACAAAAAATTAAACCCTAAACACAACCAACAAAGTAACATGCCTGATTGCATAAACAGTTTTCAAAGTGTGGTGTATCTGCTATTATAATATCTTTTCCTTTTTCTTTTTTAATTTTACAATTTTCCTTAAGAAATTCTTCCATTTGCTGCATATAAAGATTCAGAAAGTTTCTAAACTCAATGAAAAGTTCTTAAAACTTTTATAAGGTATTCAGATATTTAAGAAACCGTAGGTGATTCCAAGAATAGATGGCACAGGAAAAAAGTTTACAAAGACAAAACACACTTGCTAGACTTGAACTAATTATGGCAGTTACTTGTTAACGCTGATTAAGATGAAACCTACACAAAATCAGAGGCAGAGAATCAACAGATACTGACTTAAAGGGTAGACATCTTGGAATTAAATACCACTGAAGACTCTAGCTTTAATTCAGTTAACATTCAATTCTTTTTTTCTTTAAATCAAATATTTTATTGTTTATGTATTCGTATATGTCTGCCTATAATGAGCAGAGAAACTTGCAATCATATCGTATGGAACGCACATCATGACAGCTAAAACCACTTGTCAATCCTTCATTTTTTGTTTTTTTTTCTTTGAACGAATGGGCGTACATACAACACTAACAGAATAAAATTTCTATTAAAACTCATATTCATATCTCTAGTTAATCAGATAGATAGACGCTGTAACAAATAAAACTACATACGTACATACCTAAATACATATTTACATACATACTTACATATATGTGAGTACATAAAACTCCAGTTGATTTCTTTATTTTAAAAACATTTCACAGATACTGTTGCCGTTTCTTAGGAAAATGGTAGTTCTTTACAGCATTTGTATCCAGCGTACACTCTTTTAATATTAACAAGCATAAGCACAACAGCTACATCTACAACAGTATTGAAAAATATTTTAAGTGCCACAATTACATTCCACAAGTTGCACAAGATGAAGAATAAAATCTTGACTCCTTCAGTGCCTTATGCCCAACAGGTCCAATCTTAGACCTTACCCATGGAAATTTAATCCACAATAACTTCCTTTTTGAAAAGATTTAATGATTTATGGAATGGTGGCAAGTTAAGGAATGAACTTCACATAACTGGCTTATAACATTACTGCACTCTGTCGTTATAACCAATATTTCCCTCTTGAACTTGAGCAATAATCATTGCTTAATTGGTTGTGAAAGTCATTATTCTAGTGATGACGACTTTTTTCGTTACAACACGTTGTAAAGAAGCGTTTTTGATTTCGTTGATATATTTCTGCAACAAGAAGGGTTTAAAATTATACAAACTTGTTATTGTTGCACCGACAAACTTCACGACGATGATAATTCAATCCCTATTACTTGATATATAGCCGCCGTAGTCTAGTAGGTAGCTTATTGCTCCTCTCAGCAGCCTATTGGCAAAAATTCTGAAAGTAAATAAAAAATTGCCATGAAAAGTTTCTGAAAAATCTATCACTCGGAATCGACGTTAAACTGTAGGCTCCGCCACTCATGCATAAAATTATCGTAAGCAACATAAAGGTCTGAGAAGTTAGGTCGTAATCCTCACTAAAGGGTTGTAATGACCAATTATGTATGCATGTGATAACTGTAAACACACCCTGAATATTATCAAAAGCCCCGGCGTGAAAATATCCATGTTCGCCTGATTCCTTCGCAAGATTTCATCAGGACTAGGATATTCAAAAGGACGAAAGCTTTTCAATGTCCGTCTATTGTTCTGAGCTCAACAGATAAACAGTCGATAAACAGTCGAATCCAGTATGTGTTCTGGTGTTTCAGTCTCCTCACTGCGTAATCTATTTAAACCGATGCTTTATCGAAAAAAAATGTAATTTGTGTCTAGAGTCTAGACGGTTACTATCCTCATACAACTTCTAGATAGTCTGATAACTCGAATCCCTGTTCATTGTAATACCACAATAAAAATTTAAATTGAACTGAGTAGTGCGTCGGTCTCACTTTATGTTTTCTTTTGCTGAGTATATCCTTTAAAACCTCTTTTCTTAATCCATAGAAACCTTCTAGCTTCAGTAGAGTTGTGGAGGCTACTTTCCTTGCAAGCAAATCTGCCTGATCATTGCTGGGAATTTCGACTATATTTCCATTGCCTAGATGATTCAGCTTTCTATTTCAGTTTCAAGTCAATCTCATATGGATATCGTCATGAATGCCAGATATTGTGCTGCCTTAAACTGTCGCTTGGAAACAATTTGTAAATTTACCTATGGGCTCTGACGAATAACCTTGTATCAGTTCCACTGTATGTTCTTAACCCATTTTTATAGTACAGTACCTCTCTAACAAGAGTACGTAACAACTAAATTGCTTCCTTCATTCCAAATTCTCACTCTCGTTGCAAATCATTTCCCAAAATCACAGAGTTTATTGGGGAGGGGAGAGTTAACGATGAACTGTCAAAATTTCGATTTGTCACGTCTCGAATACTCCTAGTAACAAACCAATTAAATTTCTCACCACAGTATCCATGACTTTGGTCCTCACTACTATATGTAACGTCTTTAAATCCATCAGAGCCTCCAGCAGCGTTTGTATTCAATTCTTAATCTTGATGTATCGAATAAAAGACGTCGATCAGTAAAATATCGATTTGTTGCGATGTATCGTTTTTAAAATATCGATATATAATCGTATAATGAATAAGGGATTGAAAGAGAAATCCGCAGCTATCTGATCTAACCTAGTTTACCGTATTTAAATTGGTATGAATGCGTATTACCAAGCTATACTTTAGAGACACTGAAGAGGCGTTTTGTGTTGCAGAGACAAAGCAAACGATAATAAGTGATGGGCGTGCAACAGACAACAGTAAGTTTAACTGGATAAATAAAAATTGTTGCTTAAGTTTTAGGATAATAAACTGCACATGCGATTACAATATGAAGAGCATGACGAGATTAATTAATACTAGAGTGGCATATTTAGTCAATGCTACACAGTGCAACATTCATTTTTTTAATAACTTTATCCTTAAGTTTTTTAAGTATTTATTGAAATTTAACTTTGTCTTACTAATTTTTGAGGCTGGAAACAAATGCAATTCGCAGTTAATATCAAACGTTTTAAAAGACTTTAAAAATTGAACTTCCTTAAAAAGAAATTTCTATTGTCGCGTAGTTAAAGTGGAAATATCCAAACACTACTTAAAGGTGGATGACCTCGTGTAACCAGTGCTTGAGAAGATCGAAAAGTTATAAACATTTTTAGGAAGTTTCTAAAATCTGTTTACAGAGAAGCAAAAAAGGAAAGGCCCTAGACGCTAGTATATCCACTACCAAAAGGAGAGCACGAGATTGCGATCTTAGGAGCACGAGATTGCGATCTTAGAAGCATCAAAACAGCCTACGTGTCAGAAAAAACTGTATAGCTCGTCTAAATTCTGTTAGAACCTATTTATATTGGACACCACAGCAATGGTAAAATGTGCTATGGTCGGACGTGTCAAAGTTTAATCATTGGAGAATCAAATAGAAGATCCTATACAACCGCCACAATTAAGCATGAAGTGAGAAACATAATGGTGTGGAAATGTTTTTCGGTTGAATTCACCGCCCTACAGGTACAATGGCAACCACAACCTACAGGGATCCCCTAAGCTTAGTTATGCTTCCATACGCTGAATAGAAAATGCCGCTTTTGTGGGATTTTTTCTATGTGTGATCTTGCTATAAACCCTCATAACTCTATATTGGTGTTAATGGTGGTGTTATATCAAAAGCTTCTCTCCTCCTTCTCCTCCTTCTACTGAAATTGAGAGCTGAGATGATCACAGTAAGGTTGAATGCAGATGGCCCAACTGTGGCCATAAATATTCTACAATTCTGAGGAGATATTATTTTCTTATTGTTCCTTATAGCATTCTGAAGACCCTTTAAGTTTATATACCAAAGGCTCGCAAATGCTGACAGAATGGACTGCAGTGTATTTATTAAGGCACTGGCGTATTTTCCAGATAGAGGTCATTGCCATATTGAAAGCGGTGCAGTGCTTGCTAGGTACTTTTGATTTTCTAGGAAAACCAGTCCATGAATGCCCAAAATTTCTCAGGAACATTTCAAATAATCCGATGGTATTACCTACATTGGTCCTGATTCATATGCATCTGCTAGAGAGTGAATGGCTTTTGAATAAGCCGTGAGTAGGAGGAGGTTCTTAATCTCTCATTTTCTGTCATTCTTGAACGAACTCTCGTATATGGAAATTGCTGCAATAACAAACTAAATTCTGAAGTCAGAGTGTTTGCTTTTAGGGAATGTTTGGATGTCATTCAATGGTGTGAAGGCGAACTTCCGCCGCGCTGCGAACTATTGTAGTATGTAGCACGAAGTTTCAGCATTTCGATATTTATTAAGGGTTGCCCCCGATCAATCAACATCCATCCTGATTGCTCACATTGTAATTGAGTGAAGGTAGGGTTCATTATCGGGCATTAACGCTGCGAGAGTGAGAAAACCATGTTGTGTAGTTGTTCATAATGTTCAAAAATGTTTTTGAAAAGTTTTTGGGAGGCAATCCTTCTTTACACTACTATGAAGCAACGACGACAGCAATTATGCCATTAGAGAAAATCGTGTACCAAACCCAAGCAATGATGACCACGTGGATATTCTGCCATCTAGCTCTGAAGAGATTTCAGTCGTGATTAGCCAACCTACCAAATTGTGAAGGATTTAATGAGCTAATGTAGAGTAGGTAGCTTTGTCAGCTTGATATAACTGGAGAAAAGTATTCCCAACTAGTGTTCTGAACTGTAAAAGGTACATAATAAGATATGCACCAACTAATACCCTTGTGAGCTTATTATGTGAGCTTATTATGTGAGCTTATTATGTGAAGTCAGACTTGGTAAGCCCACCATTGACCAGTCACTATACGCCAAATTCTTGTGAAGATCCATGCAAATTTAAAGCAAACCATCTGAGAAACTTTGTTATCAGGGTCTTATTTTCAACCCACAATGAAGAAGGAAAAGAAGAAAAAGAAAAACCATTTGACGATGATCCACACTACAAAAAGTAAATTCCACAACACTTAGCAACACGTCGGAAAATACGGATGTCATATGATGATCCTCCCATTAAAATACTTTTAAAAACGGGAATTAAAATCTTGTGTCCTATTCAACATGCTTCCTTTACGTGATCCAGTACGGCTCATTCATAATTTTTTTAATTCTTTCAAAAAAAAAAAGCCTACAAAGCCTAAGTGTAAGCGAGTTCTGGTAAAATCTCAAAACACAGTCAAATGTCTGGGTTTTATGTTTCTTCATATTCACACGAATGTTGTCATTATTATCACTTTAATATGCTGTTTGTTGTCTCTTAACGTTATTCTGTGGTTTATTAACGAACGGTTTTTGCTGCAGCAACATGGTGATTCATGACTTTTTTTTTTGCCGTTTCCATTCATTCATTCGTTCGTTCGTTCGTTAACAATTTGCATGCGGTTTCCATGATGTATTTTTTCTTTATCTGACCAGCCAGTCTGGCCGTTGGCCTGTTTAAATATTCCAATACGCGTCCCTTTATGAAAACACACAATTGCGCATAGTATTGGTATTGCAGCAACAACAATGCAGGGGCATATTGAAATCTTTTCTGCTGTTTTAGTTTACATTTTCGTTTTTTTTTGCTTCAAAATTATTTTTGTTTTCAGCATAAACGTATGTATGTATGTACGTATGTATGTATGTGTTTATCATGTAACATTGTGTTGTTGTTGTTGTTATTATTCTCTGTTTCCAGATTTATGTACATAAATTATATTTTGGCATTTGACTATATTTTATGTAAATTTATCTTAAAGTTTGCATCTTTGCAACATACCTGTAAATACCTGTAAAGTGTATATAACATACATACATACTACATATAAATACAAACGTTAATATGGTCAAAATGATTTAAAAGAATTTATTTTTGCAAAGTTCTCCCGTTTCTGGAAGATATTATCAAATTGTTGGAGACGTTTATGATATGTTTGCGTAAAATATGTTGAAAGCTTATAAGATGTGCATCCATTCCAGATTTTTATTCGATTTTTATTAAAGAATTTTAAATAAAATGATAAGAATTCTATAAAATTTATAACAAATTAATTGCCTAACAGCAGTAAAGAGAAAATAAATAAACTGACTGACATAAATTAAGATTTTAATTTCTACTTCATAACGCCGATGAGTTTGTCTCAAAACCCCATAACGAACCTCAGAGTATGATCTAGCTATACAACATGGTCTAGCCTAATCCATCCAAAAATTTCTTTCCTAAATTTGTTAAACTTTCTATCCTCTTATTCGTAGCATGTTTGCAATGAGCAGTGATGCTGTTGGGAAGTCTCGGTATTCTAGAAGGTTGTGGTTTGGCTTATTAGACATGAGGCCTCCGATCAAATCTCAGGTCAGACATCTCCATCAAACCTAAATATGAAAAAATATTTCTCTGACGACTACCCTTCAGCAGATTTCTGGCAAACCGCCTGAGAGTATATCAAATTGTCATGAAAAGTTTCTAAAAATCTGTCATTCGGAGTCGATTTTATATTGTAGGTGCTGCCTCCTATGGATAAAATTAACACGCACAACATAAGTGGTGTGAGCAGCAGGGTTATAATCCTGATTAAAGGGTTGTAATGAGCAATTATGTATCAAAGTATTCGCAATATCTTCGCTTTTTTCTTATCTGAATTTAGATTTCTCTTTCTCACTGCTCACTGCTATGTATTTGACGTCTTTGGTTTGCGTTTACTTTTTAAACTTCCCCTGGCCTCAAATTCTATATATTCTAGGAAGGGGTGAGGAAAATTGCGTCCGACCAGATAGTAGGCCAGTAGTGAAGTCTGAAGTCTATCATAAATAGAATCCTTTCACCATACAAGACTCTGGGAACAGATAAAGTCTTTCCTGTCCTAGACAAAAGAGCATAGAAAAAGAATTGCCATTCTAAGACAGTTATGAATACTGTTAACATAAACAGATAAATTAGTCTTGAGGAAGATTCCGAAATCAGATGGAATGTTTCCTGTCCTAGTACAAAGGGGCTTAAAGAAAGTATTGCCATTCTTAACAGCCTATCTCTACGGTATCTACAAACAAAGATGGGCGGGGGTTATGTAGTAGAAAGAAGGCACACTACGCACCAAAAATCCTTTAGAAAAATTAGTTTCTTTCATGTTGAAAATACTTGTAGGATATTAGAAAATGTACCACAGCTTCCTAGAAAAATGCTTTTAAGACACTGAGCCATCTCTTGCAGATTTAGTAGGATGAAGGCAACCATATGTGAATTTCATTCATTACATTCGATCTATAAACACGATCTGTGAAAAAATATGCTTGAAACGTCATAATAAGGGTCGTTACAATTAGCAGATGCCCACATGATGATATCCTTTCATCAATAATATGGAGCCTGGTTGTGAATGACCTCGAAATGAAGGTAAACAACAATGGAAAACGACGTGTTTTTTTCTGAAAGAACTCTGAATGGGTTGGCATCTAACAGGTGTTTTCATCATAAAATATTCAGTGATGTATCTCACTTCTGAATGCATGGATACTTGAAGAAACGAAATTATCGAATTTAAGACGATATTTATTCATATGAGTTGCAAGAACGTCTGAAACATTACGAAAGAGTTACGGTTTTCTTTGACAAAGATGTTGTCCAGACGACCATTGCCAATGGCCACCACTATTGGTCGATGATTACCAACTTCTTTTAGCCTAACCTGAATGGTCTTCATACCAATGACTGGTAGTTTCAACAATACGGCGCTACGTGCCATACAGCTAATGACACATTAAATATTCTACAATTTGAGCAATTTAAAGCTATTTGAGGGCATAGTTATCTGACGTGAAAGTGATGTGAAATAGTCATCGAGATCGTGCGATTTGACCCCGTAAGACTTTTTCGTGTGAAGTATTTTTAAGTCGTTTTTTTTCTTAAAGCTAACCATGCCAGGGCCATGGAAATGAGAACATTACGTATGTGTTTCTACACAGAGAATCCGTGAAAGACATTTGAACTGTTTTATATGCCTCATATAATGGCACCAAATGAATAAAAAATTTCAAATCTTTCTAACACACGCTTTAAATTTGAAAACTGGAAGTCCTTAATGAAAGATCCGATAGCATTCATGTTGTGACTGAATAAATTTGTTTAAAATATGAATGATTTTAATAAAGAATTCGCAAACAATAGAACTAAACATTTTCTTTTATTTCAAATTTTACGTTAAGTTAGTTCATGTGTTGGAGCATCCTTTCACTTCTTTTGCAAATTACTTGGTCAATTGATGACTTCAATTAGGAAATAAAATGACTTAAAAATGTGTTGCCATTTGCAGATTTTTGAAATTGTTCAACTTTATTAATTTGTGATCGTAATTGTTGACATCTTTCGATACTTGGCTTCAATCAAAGGATTTCATATTTCGGATAATTCGTAACCCACTGTTTATAATCACAGGTCAAAATTGATAATTATTAATGATATTCTGGAAAATCTTCTCTGTCGAATAAATTGAAATGTTGTATACTGCTCGCTGTTAGCATTTTAATGTAGCTCTTCTTCTTCCATTTCTTCAGATAAGTAGCATGTTGCAGACAATTTCATCATTCAATTCGAATTCGTTTTGTTATGTGTTTACTTTCTTCTTCTTCTTTTTCTTCTTCCCTTCGATAATGCATTTAAAAAGCATGAAATTAAACAAAAACAGATGATAATGAATTATAATTGATAAAAATTTATGAAAATATTCGTTTTTATGCGTATTTTTCAAGTGCAATAAACAAAAGACTCAAGACACGAACACGATTCATATATTATCGTATGCTGCAGCAATTTGACGAGCTAAATTGCAAAATGTGGGACTGCTATTTATATTGGCGCTTTTAAAATAAACCGTTATTCACAGTTAAAGTGCACCCACAAAAAAAGGAAAAAATTAAAATGAAGCACACTTCCATTGATCACAAATTGTTTAAACTGCCGTCAATAAAATTTAATTTCTTACGGAATGAAGCAGCGATATTTTAGGGAAGTTATCATACAGTACATACATACATGCATAATTGGCCATTACAACACATCAGTCAGGATTACGGCCTAGCTTTTAACAGCACTTACGTTGTGAGTGTTAATTTTATACATGAGTGGCGCGACCTACAGTTTAAAGTCGACTTCGGACGACAGATTTTTGAGAAACTTTTCATAGCAATTTTATTTACTCTCAGAGTTTTTGCCAGAAATCTGCTGAGAGGAAGTCACCGATGAAAAATTTTTTCATATTTCGTTTTTGATGTCTGACCGGAGATTTGAGCAGCAGCCTTTCGTCAAATAAGCCAACACACTACCTACTAGACTACGGCGACTGAAGCAACAGGCGCTTGTTAGAATCAAAGTCGAACTTTACGATTCAAATGGAATAATGTTATCTACGTCCTGTGGATTGCAATTCGACATATAAGGTTCCTTATTGGACATAAAGGCCGCTGGTGTACAGTGTGTAATGTAAGTGAAATTTCTAAAGCTATTAGCCTTTCTTCGATATACCGTCTAGTACAATGGCCTTGTGAATATTGCTTTCTTTGTAATGAGTCTTGTGCTTTAATTACATAATTTACTTATTGCTAATTCTTAACATTATGTATTCCGGAGAGAGTATTATAATGGTCAATTGAAGTTGCCATTTCTGCTAATTCTTGTTTGGCAGAATGGTAAGTTCTCCTTACCATATTTTAAGCAATTCAAGCATTGAAAAACTCCACTTTTCGTTTCAGTTATAAATGATAATCAATGAGGTTGCTTGGCACAAATCATGCATGCATGTAACACGTCGATTGCAATAATCTTTACCATGAGCGCACATTAAACAATTGCAGCATTTAACATTTAACATTTGAAATTTATTAGTGAGCTTGGCTTTTGTTAAGAACTATACTTTCTAGGCAGCATTATTTGGTTTGACAATTAACAACACTCTCTTTGACATTTGAAAAAAAAGCTAGAGATTCATTATTTATGTGTGTGAAGTTAAATTCGAATTTGGAAATCCAAGACGCAATCCATAAATTTTAGCAGCGGCACATTTGGCTTTAAAAAGCAATATTTGCTCTTAACAGAACAAATTTACCCTTAACAGAAGCACTTGTTAACTGTTACAGTGAAAATAAGTAGTTTCTCATTATGATCATTATTATTTGTAAACAATAATGTTGAAAGGAAAAGGATGGTTGGTGGGGATGGAGGACGGAGTCTGAGTGGTGTACTATTTCTTATATCTTCCAAAATGGCCACTGATCTTCTAGAGAATTTTCATACGATTTTGGTCGAAAATCGATTTTTTTAAAATTGAATATCTCGACTCACAAAATTATCCCACTAACGCGGTTGGAAAGACGACACCCTGGACTACCATGTACATATAGTCTGTATGGTGTACTATTTCTTATATCTTCCAAAATGCCACCGATCTTCTAGAGAATTTTCTGTTAAAAAGAAATGATAGTTTTAAAGCCAATTTTCACAATACTATATGACTTTATGTGGGACTATTTCGCTGATTATATAAAAAGGCCTTGGAACCTTCCTTCGAGTATGATATGTGTTCCGTAGACCTAGTATATGCCCTAAAATTAGCTCCTAAGCAAGTGACCTTCTTCAGATGGATACTGTTAAACCTCTAACACTGCTCTGTTAAGGCCAAATTTTGCTTTGTTAAGAGAAAATTTTGCTCTGTTAACGCTAAATGTGGTGCTGCTAAAATTTGTGGATTGCGTCTTGGATTTTCAAATTCGAATTTATCTTCACACACATTCATTATTTACCGTTCGCAAAGCATGCAGTGTTACATTTTTCCTCGTTGCTAATAATGCATGTGTTGCTCATTCATACCATACATGTGTTGGTCAAATTTTATTATCGGCTTTGAATTTCTAGGCTCGATTGCTTAATCGTACTTGACATTTCCATTTAATTTTGCTGCTTTGCTATCGTGTAATAAAAACTTTATTGCATGGCCTTTTATTTTGTAATCGATTAATAGTTTTTTATTACTTGTTTGCATGTACATTTTTGGAAATTTAATTTAATTTAAAACCACATAAAAATAATTAAACTGGTGAATCTGGTAGAACAACATTTCACACAATTTCGATTATTCTTCAATCTCACTTATAAACTGAAATGTCAAAGATATTATTGTGCATAGGATCCAATAAAATACATTCCCTTAAAGATAAAGCATTGAAAATGATTGATATTTGGCAACTTATCGAAAAGCTCAGCAAATTCTGCATATTTGCATCGACCATAAGTCGCATTTTACTTACAAATAAAAATAATAATGCCTGGTTTTTACTCCCAAATATTTTATACATAATTTGTATGCCAAATTGCAGTATATTTTATACATTTTTGATCAAAAATAATAGAAATATCATGGAGAATAATAGACGAGGAACAAATATAAGATACTAAGCATATCTTGTTGTTGTTTCTAAATTATTCATCAGGCATGTGTAAGTTGACTCCTATCAACATTTGAACAAACTGCGTCATTTAGATCGAATAGTCAATAACAATCGGCTATCGCTTGATTTGAGAAGAAAATTTAAAATGGCAAAATCAATGCAGTCTAGAGTCAAAATTTGATTGGAAATAAATTGATGACTTCGAAAAATCTTTCCATTTTTTGCAATAAATTGTTCATTGAAGTCGCCGTAGTCTAGTAGGCTTATTAGACATGAAGCCTATACTCAAACCCCAGGTCAGACATCTCTAACAAACCGGAATATTAAAATATATTTCTTCGGCGACTTCCCTTAGTAGATTTGTGGCAAAAACTCTGAGAGTAAATAGAATCGCCATGAAAAGTTTCTCAAATAATCTGCCGCTCGGAGTCAACACTCATGTATAAGGTTAACACACACACCACATAAGTAGTTTGAGAACCTAGGTCGTAATACTGACTAAAGGATTGAGATGATGAATTATGTATGCAAAGGTTGGGCCATTTAAAAGATTAAAAATTCCAAAGTACAAAAGCGGCTTGAAATTTTGCCAAATTTAGTTTCTTGTTGTGAAGTACAATTGTTCCGATTAAAAATGGAATATTATTTCAACCATATGGCTGCCGCTGTTAGCCTTACAGCACCTCATTCGATCGGATCAAGTTTCGTGGACTTTTTCGAACGTATTGGATCGTATCGCAGTAATGGTAGCTCAAAAGTTGGATTTCAATGCTCAATTGTCTGTGGTTTGTGGGTATAACACTTTTCTTCAACGGCACTCCACAGAAAATAGTCCATTAATGTCAAATCGCACTCTTCTTGGGGGCCAATTGACATCACCATTTCCGCTAATTAAACGGCCATCAAACGTTTGACGCAAAAAAAAATGAATTACGGCATGAGATGTGTGGCTAGTTGCATCTTCCTTTTGAAACAAATATAGTTCACATCAATACGATGAAGAGTGGCAAAGAAATCGGTTATCATGATGCGATAGGTGTTTCCATTGACCGTAATGGTTGCCTCATTCTCATTTTCAAAGAAATATGGGCCAATGATGCTTTTACGCCACAAGGCACAAACAAACAGTCACTCTTAGTCGGTGCATTGGCTTTTGCAAGATCACGAGTGGGTTTTCTAAGCCCAAATATGGCAATTTTTCGTATTAACGTGCCTGCCCACCGAGTTGAAAATGAACGTCATCCGAAAAGGGGATTTTTTGGTAAAATCTACATCGTCGTGCAGTTTCTCATTGCCTATCTAGTGAAACGGATTGTCATGCGGCTTCAACTCTTCAGCCAATTGAACTCTATAGGGCATCATACGAGATCTTATCGCAAAATTCAACATAAAACTGATGCGTAAAATGTTCAATTCTTATGAACGATAGCGAGTTAATGCTGATCAAAAATCTCACGCACACTCTCAGCTACAGGTTTGATATATTCGGTTGTACGCACTGTACGGAGACGTGCACGTAATGGCGCATCAAAAATTCAAGCAGTTTCAGCAACTTTTGCAATAAACTGAGTATACTGGATACTGTTGGTCCTTCTATGCGTCCATTGTCTCCATCAATTGTCTTTGTTTTGGAAACATTGTGTACAATTCATAAGGTTTTAAGATACCTATTTAGTACAGTGTTTCAAATAAAAAAGTTTACATATTGAGTGTGCTTGGTATGAAGAGAAAGTTAAATTAATAACTTCTTTTTGAAAGGTGCTACTCCTCTTAGCTTTAATCTGTTCTTAAATTAAAATAAAAAGAAGAAGAGAAATTTACAATAAACCATACGTAATAAATAATTTTTGATCAAAACTCTTTAATGTTTGAAGTAGCGTAAATCTTTTCTTAATCAATAGATCTGAAATAAAAGTCATTAAAAGATAGAAATTGTGAGGCGTATATCTCTCCGTTTCTTTCAATCTTTTTTGATTTTTAATTAAAAAAAAAAACTTTTTATAATTGAATTAAAAGCAATCAACTTCACAGTGTATGTATGTATCTAAGAGGCTCATATAGTTTTATGAAAATTATTTACAACTCAATCAAATCAAATGAAAAAAGGTGGCTATTGAGAAAAGCACCTTAGGGGTCTCACAGCTGAACGATAGACAACAGACACAACAGTTTACTAATCATTAAAGAAAACATGCTCACAAACACTTTCAAAACACATGTTTATCAAACATGTACACCATAAGTGTGTGGTGTGATGAAGGAAAAAAAAATGAAATTTTAATTTCTCTCGAGTTTAAAACTGTTAAAAACAAAAAAAGAATCTTAACAGTAAAGTAAGTTGGTTGTCTAACCTAGAGTGTGTGAACTGGCCATAATCATACAGTGTTGCAACCAACAGTCACAGCATCAGCATCACCATCAGCAGCAGTCTCTCTTCATAATAATGGCACATGATTGAAGGCCAACATTGTGCACATCCTCAGGTTCTATTTTATTCTACTCCAGCTTTCTCTATGACTTTAGAGAAGTCAGCTATAGCATGGACTTTATTTAGAAATTATTTAAAGTGTTAATTTTCCAATGTTAAAGCTGATTGATTGTCATGCTGTTGTAACGTTAGTTACAAATACCAAAGGGCAGGTTATATCACTTGATATTTTTAAGAGATTCTTAACTTTAGATGAACTCCCACTTATTTGACTTATTAATTAAAGGACTATTCTGTCATAACGTTAATATTATTTCAAACTTATTAAGCGATTAGAAGTCGCCGTAGTCTAGTAGGTAGTGTGTTGGCTTATTAGACGAAAGGCCAGGGTTCGAATCAACGGTCAGGCATCAAAAACGAAATATGCAAAAATATTTCTTCGGCGACTTCCTCTCAGCAGATTTCTGGCAAAAACTCTGAGAGTAAATAAAATTGCCTTGAAAAGTTTCTCAAAAATATGTCGTTCGGAGTCGACTTTAAACTGTATGTCCCGCCACTTATGAAAAAAATTAACGTATACAACATAAGTGGTATGAGAAGCTAGGACGTAATCCTGACTGAAGGATTGTAATGGCCAATTATGTATGTATGTACGTATGTATGGTCTATCTAAAGTACCATAATTTCATTTTCTTGAAAAAGTCATTGTGTCTCCACTAAGTCTCACAATACAGTCGTGCCTCAATTATCCGTGATCCGGTTAACCGGTAACACCGATTAACTGTGAGGCCAAAGATCAGTGTATTGTTTTTTGCTTGCAATGTTTTCCAATTATTTGATTCGATTAACCGTGATTATCTCTATTATCCGTTATGGCAGAATTTTATTCATTAACTTCACCTTCACACACTCAATGTAATAAACATGAAAACGGTGAATTCCCTTGTTTGCAAACGATGAGTCAGAAGCATTTCCAAGCGATTAGTTTGATTTTGAAATTTAAGAAGTGCGGTTGGTTAGATCTTGTAATTCGATTAACCGTGAAAATCGATTATCCGTAATTCTTCTGGTCCCGATCATCACGGACAATCGGGGCCCGACTGTATTATAAAATACCGATTCATTGGTATTTTTTCTTACATAAATTATATGATGAATGTTGTTTATAGAGCCATAGTTTTATCCAACCTTTGTGAATTGAAAATACCATAAAAATGTAGGGGATTCTTTCCCCTTCCGTTATTTTTTCAATAACGAAAAACGAACAAATTTTTATTTCTAACGAATCTTATAAGCGTGATGTATCGTAAAATCTGTGACTGTGAAGAGTTTTTATCATAGTCTTCTAGCTCTGATAGGCCATAACGGATATCGTTTCATTCATACCATTTAATTATGTTGTATGGTGTACAATGGATAAAGATTTTCTACTGAAGAAATATCATAAATTGTCGATGTTCTTTGTTGTATGTATGTTTGTATTGTCGTTGTTTATGGTGTATGCAATTATAATGTAGTATGTGTTTATTTGTGTGTATTTTGTTGTCGCAATAAGTATGATCGAGTCCGCTAATATAGGTGTGTGTTTAGATGAGTTTCATTATATATAATTTGACTAACTTGTCAAAAATGACTAATGTGGTGTATGTGAATTTTGTTTGTTGTCCGTAACTGTCGTTCAGACTGTTGTATAAATGTTAACATACAACAGGCATCTTAGTTTTCCAATTTTAAAAACGTGTTAAATTGGCATTTGTATGAGCTAAGTTGTTGTTCAATTGATGTGCCAGTTTGCCCGAGTGTAGTAGAATGTGTTCATCATTATCATTCCATTGAAAATAAATATATGGTAAAGAATGATGTTACGTCAAAAAAAGGAGTGAAACAATTTGTTACTCCTTTAAACGTTTGTTTATGTATTTTATGTGCGCCTAGAGGCCATTATTACGCAACTTGCCGAGTTAAAGAGTGTGTGGTTTTTCGCGCCCTTATAGCTGAAAGAGACTGTAAATTGACCTTAAAGTGCTTCTTAAAAAGTGCCACTTTAAAAAAGTCTTGTAAAAACGCAGTGGCAACGACGTGCTTTCTTTTTGTTAGTTGTATGATTCCTGATTATGAGTATCGGAAATGAAGTATATACCAGTTTATGGTGCGAGAGTGTGCCAAAGGTTAAAGTTCAAGCTTTAAATGGTAAAAGGGTGGTAGGATAATCTTCCCTTAAGCTTAACACTCACTTCCATCTTATTGTGGTGCTCATAATAAAAAAAAACAATTTATCTGCCCGTTAAAATCCTCCCTTAGTTAATGGCCCTCTAGTTTTGGAAATGGATACCAGTATAGGGCGAACGCGTCGTTAATTTAGAGTATGACTGTAAGGCCAAAACAATAGACATGCTGCTGAAATCGTTAATACTGTTAACAGCTTGTTGTTATTGTTTTAGTGAAATAATCATGTAAACTCCTTTCAAAACGCCCAAAAGCTGGTATATGCTCTCTTTTAATTTTGTTTCTTATATTTTACTACCTATTGTGGACACATTCACTCTACTAGCTGAGCTGAGCACATTGATTTACCAAGGTACATTGAAACCCTTACATTGCAACTAGATCGTATATTAAGACTATGACGAATAAAGGTGAATGAAGAAAATTTTGCAACACATTTTTGCATTGCAAACGAGAAACAAGTAGCAGCTCAAGTGGCTCTCAAGTCCAAATAAATTAGCAAATAGTGCATCAACGTTTCTCACATAAAATATTTGGCATAGACCTTGCATCAGCCCGGTCTTAGTTTCTCATATGTAAAGAAATTCCAAGAGTGCAAAATAAGATCTTATGATCTTACACTGCGCACTACAACTCTAGTAGATAGTGTGCGTTTAGGTCACAACTCTGACCAAAGGGTTGCAATAACCGCTTAAGAAAGTAAGTGGAGTGTAGGCGTGTGTATACTATGACCAAGGGATGCTTAAAATGTGCTATCAAATATTTGTATTCGAGCGAACTTTATTGACCGACATTGTTAAGTCTCTTCAAAGGTGGGTCATTTCAATTGAAGTTGACAAAGCTCACTCTAAGCGCTCCAGGCAAATCAGCAACGAATTGAAAGACCAAAAATTTTTTTTCTTCGTTTTTTGATTCTGTGTAGTGAAGTCGCCGTAGTCTAGTAGGTTCGCTTATTAGACGTGAGGCCACACCAGGTCAGACATTTCGAACAACGAAATATAAAAAAAATATTTTTTCGAACAACTTCCTTGTTAGCAGATTTCTGGCGAAAACTTTGAAATTCAATATAATTTCCATGAAAAAGATTCTCAAATATCTGTCATTAGGAGTAGACTTTAAAGAGTAGATCACGTCGCTCATGTATAAATTAACACACACTACATTAATGCTTGAGAAGATAGGTTGTAATCCTTTAATGACCTATTATGTATGTATGTATGTATTAGTGTGCATTAGAAGTTCTACTGTATGGATATTATAAGAAGTTTTTCTATCATGCACATGCTCATGCGCATTGTTTATTTCGATTGAAAACTTTACTCAAAAAGGACATAATGAATCGGGAGCTTCGTTTCACTTTTTGAACTTCTGCTTTTCTGTCATGTGTTTAAAACTATAAAGAACACTGAAACACTCATCATATTGGCACAATTGTAAAAGTGCTCGAAGAAGAAGAGCTGACAATCGACAAAAAACCCTTCAATGTAAAACAATTTTTCTGAAGGTGTGGTACATCAAGTCGATTTATGGGAATATTTTAATGTTTTAACAAAACAGTAAATATATTGAAGCAAAACCTTTTTTGCGTACCTAATAATAATAAAAAAAAAATAACCATAAGAACAGCAATCAATTTTTTTGTAATTGTATTGACTAAAAGTCAAATCGCAATCACGCTTTAATTGGACAACATTTTATGAGTGTGATATTTAATTTAATTGCAATGATTTTCAATAAGAAACCAACAACTATATGCTGAAGAAATTAATTAAAATTTCAACATTGTTTGAAAAGCTCAGAATGAACACAGTACCACAGACATTAATGGTAGCAAACTCCGGCATTCCATCAGGCATAGCAGCTTATTTATACTAGAATGTCTTAATTGACTTACGAGTTGCTTACCATAGACATGTAAAAATACGAATGTGCAGTAAATAATTGTAAATAAATTGTAACTTAAAGCACCTTTTTAAGTTTTAAAATAATTTTTCTTACACTTTTATGAAACTTTAATTGACTGTTTTTAGTTCTTTACTAAGAACTCTTGTGGAGCAACAATTTTTTTTTGTTTTAAATATTTTTGCAATTGCACAATTCAATTTTTTTGATTTAATTGAGATAGCTTGGCAAAAAGAGTCCATGGCTTTAAAATCTACCGTTCTGGGCAGACAAATTGTTTCATTCTCTTTTCGATTCTGTGGGGGTAAACAGTTAAAAAATTAAGAATTAATTATTAAACTTGCCGTTAAAGTTGAATTTAGTTAAAGTTAACTTTAGCTAAAGTGAACTTTAAAGTCACCTTTAACTTCTTTTCGTTATTACAACCTAATTATAAAATAAAAATTCATTATTTTTTTTTTTAAATATGGCAGTGCCAGAGCAATATCAATAACTTTTGCCAAATTAAACAAGTTTTTTTAAATGCAGTGCCAACGACCAGCTTCTGATTTTGTTATGTCTACTCATTTGGTTTATATTTAAAGTTGCCATATTGAAAATAATATATAAGTATGGCAAATTCAAATATAAACTCAACTTTATTGTTAGGATGATCATACCACTAGCTTAAAGCTTAATTCTACTTCATTGTCCACTTGTAATAACGTCAAGTTGTAATAATGGCCCTTAGACAGATGTAACTGCCATCTTTTAAATATTAATACGTATTATGCATATAAAGTATGTTTTTATGTCTATTGTGTACTACAATACATGTTTATTTGCAAGAAATTATGGCGTAAAGCATTAAAAATAGAAAGCAAAGAAAAGCAAGAAATTAAAAAAATATTTTCATATGACCACGGATGAAAGTTGTTTATTTTCTTTTTCAATTTTTCTTGCAGCGTTTTGAAATTTTCCATAATTTGCATACAGAAACAAAAGGAAAATACCAACAACGACATATAAACAACAATTAAACGATGATATTTATAATCCATTGACGTTTATTTCTTTATGGTACATCAGTAAATTAAATTTTTCTTTTAAAATTCTTAAACGCATATTCATAAAATTTAACTACTTTGTTAGTGAAATGCCAAATTATAGTTCAACTTTCCTTGCCAAATCAAATAAAAAAAAAAACCCAATCGAACATTTACTTGTACTTTGTATCTTTAAATGTCTCTTATGGTATTAGCGATTCATTATGTGTACATACATGCGAGTATATATGGTGTATTAATTGTAATTTGCAGTTTTCCCCAGACTCAACCATTTTTGAAGTCTTTATGGGTACATAACATAAACATAATTTTCTCACAATCCCAACCGGGCTCTATTTTCGCATACAAAGCACTGTCGATGTATTGACGTAAAGGAATTTAAATATCTTCACTGATAATCAAATGGCAATTAAGAAAATAACAGGATGCGGCATTAAGAATCATCCTAGAATGCAAAAGGTTAGGTTACGTTAACGGGTGGCTTTCCCATATTGTCCATTATGTTATCCAATGTAAGCCCCTTGCCATGATCTGTTAGAAGTGGCACGTTCGTCACCATGCAAAAAATTTTCAAACGTTCTCTCACCTAAAAACCTTATGTTGGACCACTTACGGTTTGTTGAATTCCCTACTACTTTTTCCAATTTGAAAAAGTATTCTTGTAGGGACGCATATATCTCCTCCATCGTCTCTTCCTCAGATACCTTCGATCCATTCCGTGCCAGTTTGCCTGCCTTTTCGTTTGCTTCTATGCCACAGTGGTCAGAAATCCAGTAGAAACGCGTGTTATGTCAACGTATAGGATGTACAGAGTTTATGCAACTCCTGATGTCCTTTGATTTGATGACGTGGTATCCCAGAGCTGGTATCCCAAAATATACATACCTACATAATTAGCCATTACAACCCTTCAGTTAGGATTACGGCCTAGCTACTCACACCACTTATGTTGTGTGTGTTAATTTCATACATGAGTGGACCTACAGTTTAAAGTCGACTTAGATTTTTGAGAAACTTTTCATGGCAATTTTATTTACTCTCAGAGTTTTTGCCAGAAATCCGCTTGAAAAGGAAAGCCGCCGAATGAATATATCTTTTTTTCATATTTCGTTTTTGATGTCAGACCGGGGATTCGAACCCTGGCCTTGCGTCTAATAAGCCAACACAATACCTACTAGACTACGACAACTTCAATCATATAATCAAGTTTAATGGAGATTGTTTTCTGGTTTCAATCCTACGTGCAGCTTGTTCAATAGCAAAGATCTCTCCATCTTATATACACTGGCCTGGTTAAGTAAATTTTATGACCCATTCAATGTCAGCTTATCGGAATAGACCCCAGATCCAGTTCAACATTTCGCTAACGACAGCTTCAGTAACCCATTCTTGCCGTGTTGGACTATAAGATTTGTATGTTCATCTGAAAACAGTCTCTGGTACCAGGTAGTCGCATCTAAAATCCAGGTAGTTTGGTGTTTATTTATGCATGGCCTAAACATACTTGAGAGCTTAAGCCTCAGTGCAGTTCTAATTGTCATGTTTTGGAGAAAGATGTTCAATGGTTGCAGAAAAAAGATGACCTCGAGAACAACCTGCGGCGTAGACTTCAGAGCACCCGTAATGCCCAAGCATGCTAACTTATGTACTTTGTTTAGAGGCCATTAACTATTATTCCAAGTATGGAACGGTACCTAGACTTCAAAGAGTAATCGATAATTAGGAAGCGAATATTCTGGCTAATAAAGCCACTGCAGAGTATTGCGTATCAGACGCTTCGGTAACCTAATGCCCTTCTTTTTAAGACTGGCTTGTATAAGCTAGTAATGCAGGATAAGCAAATTATAGTTAAAACTTAAAGCTCTGTTACAGAAGATTTCCAGGTCTAAATTGCCAATCAACTATCAATTGTTTTAAGATCTTATCGCTCCGTTAATACATCGATAAAGAAGCTTCTCAGAAAAGTTTTAAATTTCATTGCCAGACGATGGTTCGGAATAAACTTATCTGGCAAGGTTGCAAGGCAAACAAATGTCAATTTACTTTGACAAGATCAAAGTGTCACATTAGTGTTGTTATTCTATTTCATATCACTGTACAAATTTAGTTTTGTTTGCTCAGTTTGTACACTGGACTACACAATCCTAAATTCTTTTAATCACGGGGGCTGCAGTGAATCCATTTACTTATTCATGACACTTAAAAGTATCATACTCACATTTCATTCGTTTCCTTTCTGTTTTAAGTGTTAAAGCGTACTATTTTTTCGAGTGTAAATACATTTAATTTTTTTTTCTTCAACTTCTTTTGCGCGTGGGTTGAAGAACAAGATTTGTTTATAACCACATACAGTACATGGCACATTAAATACTTAAGAAAATACAGGCAATGTTCAGCAGAAAAAGAATCGCGACAATATGTCTGGCATTGACAATTACGTCAGTAGAAGAACATGTAGTTTGTATAACTTAGAATTGCAGGTGTGTTGAGTACAACGTGTTTTTATGGCAGCAAAAAGATTGAATTTCAGTTACACAAAGTTATTCTCTTAAATCTTTCCATGGATAATTGGCAACACAGCAAAATTTTGATTTTAATAAAGCCAGAACTTTGAAAATCGATTAAATTTCTACATACGAACAATTAATTGAAGAAAACATAGGGTTGCCACCAGGTGTAAGTGTATGAAGTGAGCAACAACATGCAAATGTTTCCATAGCGAACATGTTAGCAAAACCGTCATTCATTATTAATTGTGATCCAATTTCCGACTTGTTTGTCGAAGCATGCACTATCAGAAACAACATAAAAAAGTTGGTTTTGACTATCCAAAGTTCTCACAGTACCTCAGACGATCGGACCACTTTTCGTGCATTTTTCGAATGTATGAGATCATGTCTTGACAATGACATCATAAATGTTGGCTATCAAATGCACAATAGTCTCTGATTTGTCGCACTAATACTTTGCTTTAACGAAGCCCTACAGACAATGGTCCAACGTTGTCAAATCGCAGCTTCTTGGCAGCCGATTGACATCACCACTTCGGCTAAGTAAACGACCATGAGATGTATGGCAAGTTCCCATCACTTCCATGAAGAGCTTGTACAATAAAATCGATTATCATAGTGCAACAGGTTTCTATATGAACAGTAAAGGTTGCGCTGTCTCATTTTTAAAAGAAATATGGGCTAAATATACTCCGCTAAACAAGCTGCACCAAACAGTCACTCGTAATGTTTGCATTGGCTTCTATAAGATCACGTGTAGGTTTTCTGACCCCAAATACGGCCATTTTGATTGTTAATGTACCCTCTAAAATGAAAATTAGTTTTATTTGACATCATGATGCAGTTTCTCGTTGGCCCATCTAGCGAAAAGAAAACGAAGCGGATGATCATGTGGCTTCAACTCTGAAATCTATTGAACTTTGTAAGGCATTATACCGACGTAAATTGACGCGTGAAATGTACAATTCTTGAGAACGATAACGTGTTGATGTTGATGGATTCTCACACACACTCCCAGTCACAACTTCGATATTTTTGAGTGTACGCACTGTACAAGTATTCTTACGGCTTGGTGCATCAACAATGAAACCAGTTTCACGAACTTTAGCAATACTATTGCGTATGCCGGACACTGTTGGTCGTTCTCTGCGACAAAATTTTGTACGACGTTTTCGTGTAATTTCCTACCAATTTTCTTTGTATTGGAAAAAATTACGTTCAGTGGTGATACTGAATTTTATGAAAGAATAGAATGACATAAGTATTGTCAGATTCAAAATAACCGATGGTCCAAATTTAAACCAATAGGTGGCCCACCCGATAAAAGTATTAGGCGCTAGGAGCTGCTACCCCACAATACTGTGAAGAAAATGTTTTTATTTTCTTATTGAAAATTAGTGTCTTATTATCACAAAAATATACCGTCATTTCATACCGGTACTTCTGGCATATGCATAAACGCTACAAAGCTTGTTTTCTGGGATTTTTCGAAAAGGAAACGAATGCATTGATATGATTAGAACTGGTATTATTTAAATCGCATAAAGTAGGATAAATTTCATGGATTTCAACGGGATATCAAGCTGCACAAATTATTGTTGAGAGTTAAATAACGAATGGTTTTAACAGTCTTCAAGACAATAAATGAGGTTAAAAAGTGAAAGATATTTTTGAATTTTTCAAGGTAATTACAAATGTATAGTGAGATTTGTTGTTAAACAAAATGTACTACATCTTCCATCGTGAGAAATTACAAAAAAACAGTAAAATTTTTAAATTTCAAGACAAAATGAAAGTGTATAAAATTCATTCGTGTATTCTTTATGGTGGCATACTACATTACAAAATTTTGTGTTTTAGTGTTTTGGCAAACAAAAATTATAAAAATATTAAAACTTTATGTCAATAACCTTTTTAGTAACGGTTAAAAAGGTCATTCAAGTGGTTATTTAAAGCGCAGAGTACTTAGTTTGAAAACTGCTTTGGCACAAACATGAAAAGACAAACAGAACTGTTGTGAAATAAAATTTTGATTTTCTAACACACTATTTTTATTGTTACGTTTTTACGTTTTAAAAATGCTTGAAATATGAGCTCCTAGATTGCAAATAAAAATAAAAATAAATTTGTGTTCAGTTTTAATTGAATTCTTTATTATTCGCACAACTTTTGTGTGCCACTGTTCACAACTGATTCTAACAACAACAATTGCTTTATTTGTTATTCCTTTGTTTATGCCCTTTGCGATAAACAATAACAATTACGATACAATTGTTCTGTAGATCTTTGTAACGGAGATCTTCAAACCACGATTGGTTTACTTCACACGCAACAAGTCTTCACACAAGACTGATTGAACTTCTACTCCGACTTTGCATGCTTTGCCTTGCCTTTTATATAGCGATGTAAACAGTCTGATGAATATTCTCGTAGGCGAAGGTTCTAGTCTTCGCCTTCACGAGATTTCTATGAATGTAAACATGTTGTTTACATGTTGTTTACATTCATACATGTTTTCTTCTTTGTTGTTTTTGTAACTTGTTTACGTCATCCCTTCAGAGTTGTTGTTGTTTGTTGTTTACTTGTTTATTCCTTTTTCTTGTTATACTGATGTTGTTGTTTATTTGTTAATGAAGTAAACAAGTCCGTTTTGTTTTTGGTTCTCTTGAAGCATTTTTGTTTAACATTTTAATGTTTAACGATGTTACACCATTTCCATTTTCGTAACAATATTATTGTCCCCAGATAACATAGTTTTTAAGTTTACACAACTAAAGTTAGACTCCTAAAATTTTGTAAGCATTGGGATTTATGAATTTATGACTGATAGAAGTTACCGTAGTCTAGTAGGTAGCGTGTTGACTTGTTAGACATGAGATCACAGTTCAAAACCCAATCAAAACCAAATATGAAAAAATATTTCTTTGGCGACTTCCTCTCAGCGGATTTCTAAGAAAAACTCGGAGAGTAAATAAAATTGCCATGAAAAGCTTCTCGAAAATCTGTCCTTCGGTGTAGACTTTTAAACTGTTTTAATATTTTCTTACCAATAAACAAACCAAATATTCAACACTAGAACCGAGTCAAGTTTGGATAACTTTTACCGTCACTTTGAAAATAGCCTACAAATGCAATTTGAGATAAGAAATCACTCATAAGCCTACTCTTACGCAGACGATTAACATGGCATAAGATAGAATCTTTATCTAAAATGAATTTAATTTTATGACAGAAGAAATAATAAATTTAAAAACAGTTTTAAATGAATATAATCTATAATCGTAGAAGAGTTTTAATATTGAACGGAAAAATAAAACTCATAAAATAACTGTTATTTGCTGACGGAAAAATAAAACTCCCAAAATGAGTTTTCTAAACTCCCACCATGAGTTTTATTTTGTAAAACTTTTGCCAGTTTTAATTTATATTTTTGTATTCCGTAAATAAAATTCAAAGGACACTTTTTCGCACAAACTCTCAAAATAACATTAAAAAAAATAATAGGAAATATAAAAAAAAAACTTTCTGAGGCGACTTCGTCTCAGAAGATTTGTGGCAAAAACTCTGAAAGTAAATAATACTGTCAATAAAAGTTTCTCAAAAATCAGTCGCTCGGTGTTAATTTGATGAAAATTAATCATTTATGAAAAAAAACACACACACAACATAAGTTTTGGGAGAAACTAGGCCATAATCCTAACTGAAGCGTTGTAATGACCAATTATGGAATTCCGTACATTCGTACATTTTTTTTGTTAAATCTGTTAATAATTGCAACATGAGATGTATTTTTCAAATCATTATCAAATTTCAACGACAGTGTCTTTTTAAAATCCTTTTTTTTTTTTTTTGCAAGCAACACTTAGGGGATGGTCGGTCCCTATTCATGCAGTGTATTGCATTGGAATACAGGAGAGATAGTTTATAAGAGCAATGAAAGAGGGGGTAGTTTGCAACTTTTTTCACAAACATCTAGTCTCTGGTGGGAATAGAACACACTGATTCGGCACTTGAAGTTTAACACATAGCTAGGTCCAATAGCTAGGTCATCGGGGCGCCTCTTTCTTTTGTTTGTTATTAATTAAAATATTTTTTAACCAATTCATCAAGTAAACAATAAACAATTTTGTGTTCATTGACTTCTTAGGGGGAAAAATAATATAAACATAATCAATCAATCAATCAATCAATCAATCAATCCATCAATGATGTAAACATAATTAACCAAAAGCTATAAACAAGTTTTATATTACCATAGGCAATATTATCAAAAGCGCATACGAATATAAATTCATACTAAAACTCCGCATGACAGTAACAAGTTTAAATGTGATATAAGTCAACATATGCATTAAACCAAATATTTCTTAATTAAAACAGTTACAGCAACAATAAAAATAAACAATAAAACACTATTTAGTGTGTTGTTAATAATCACACACCGGAAACTGTCATTAAAAAAGCAGTTTTGTGTGTGCTTTTTAGTGAAAAATTGAATGAAAATTAATTTAAAAAATTTAAATCATAAATCAATACGAAAATTAAGCCAACCACTACACTTCCGTTGAACGCATTTTATTCGAGACAGCGGTAGTCAGTCAAATAGAGCAAATAATCAGTGCGATTTTAATGGATTCGCCGGTAAAAATCAGCCCACATGCTGATGATTCCGCTTCAATTTTTACATTTCTATACCTTCAAAATAGTTTTTGTTGTAATTGTTAACGTAATGATATTAAAAAACGTTTCTTCATCTTTAATAGGCGTTTAACGCCTAAACACCTAAACTTTAAAATTTCTACCAAAATTTATTAAAATACTGCCTCCAGTATTAAATACTGCCATCGGTTAATAATTTAAATAATTATTCTTTAATTCATTGAAATATGAAACTTGTTTCCCTCTTTATAGTCTGTATTTGGTGATGCCAGATTGTAAAACTTATTTTGTGAATTTTTTTTCGAGGCTGGAAAGCACTATGACTACAGGTGATCAATCTATCAAGCACTATCCAAACACTTAGAACGACTCTGTCTTCAAAGCACAAAACAATTACAAAGAAAGTGCTGTAAGCTGTCTATGCGACTTTAAGAAAATGTTTAGACGTTGGTCTTAGATAAACCGATTTTTTTTCAATGGTAATCAGGCTGCAATCTCTGAGAAGATTTTGACCTACTCTACTTACAGAAATTGGTTCTTTAATAATCAGAATCCTTTTGGCCCAATGTTGGCTGGCATAATTATGCCACTAAGTAGCGAATACCTCGGTTGCTAAGTATTTCGTGGCTGTTCCTTTTTATGCTCAGAATGGCTCAAATTTAGATTAGATTAGGTCTAATCACTCAGTGACTCATTTTTTTATCCAATATGAGGTAAGCCCTCTTGTCATGATCCGTTAGTGGAAGGTTTGAGCCACCCCGAAATCTGGACGAAATCGGTCAGTTTCCTTAGTGGCACATTAGCCACTATACTCAGATCTTTAAAAATTCTGTCACACAAAAACCAATAATTCTGAAGTGCGGGGTGCTATACCGATTTCGTTTCCTTTACATCACTGCAACTTCTGCAGTAATCCTGGTGCTGCAGACCCTGCTGGTCAGCGAAATTGCCAATAGCGCAGTGTCCGGTTATAATTCCAGTTAGGATGCGAACCGTTTTCTTGTTGAACTCAAGTATTTCTCTCGGTCTTTTGCTCAACTTGAATTAAAGGCAGTTTGTATTTTTATAGACTTTGTGTCATCAGAAATTCGAGCACGTTAACGGTGCTAGAGTTCAATAAAGTGACAAAAAAGTGTACGCAGTCGCATAACTGTTTTAAGGTGATTTGAGAGCCGAAAGTTTATAGACGTGTATTCTTCTGATTCTTAAGATAAGACAATCCCTCAGACTTATTCTAATTATGAGGTCATTGATTTCTGGTGCTGTTTAATCATTTTCCATTCTCTGCTTCTAAAAATTCATAATCTACGTTGAACCGAATTTCATTAGTTTTGCGCCCAAATACAACACTTATTCTTCGTATTGGAGGCTTCCATCAGAAGCACACAAATCACCGAATAGTAGTAGGACAACCAGATTGACATAAAAACGCGCTCGTTCTTCGCATATCAGTTCCTGTACCCTCCGTAATCTTCGAGTAATATGTGAAGATTGCAGCAACATAACTCTTAATCTTTCCTAAAAAGATTGAAATCAAGAAGACGTAATAAATGGGCACCTTGAAATCTATTTCATTTCGTTCCTTCCGTCCGTCGTTATGGGTTTCAGCATCGATTTGGCTGTTAATGCAGAATGGTTAGGTATGGATTAAAGCAATAGCATCCAAGAAATCCATGCGCTATGTATGCGAATTGGCTTAGTAACAACACTCCACGTTCACAGCATATACAACTCTTGGGCTCCATTTTTCACAATAAAGTGATTCGTGAAAATGGGAATTATTGCATTTATTGCTTCCAATGAGCTTGGGTCAAAAATAATACATAGACACCCGCTTCTTTCAAAGTTTCAATGTAATATCCTTAAGAATGGGTAGCCTACCCTACTTAAAATCCATATTCCGTTGTAAACAGTACCAGATTCCTCTCTATTGACTCTGATTACAACACTTATATTACGTTAGGCCCTTATAGAACTACAATGTCGTTGATGTAATTGCAGTAATTGGTTGGGAATATAATATCATTCACGACAAGGTTCATTACGGCAGTGGTATGAAACCAATCTGAGAAGTGCCTCTTGAACATGCCGTGTTAACTTTTAGCTGCCTACATTGAAAGTCTTCGCGTTGAACATAGCTGCTGTCAAATATATGTTGATTTGTTACACTGCTATGTACAGCATGTATTTCGAAGGATGTTCTGACGTTGATGACACTGCGTCCTTTATCGGGGATAGTGATACCTCAGTTACATCACGATGAGCTGTTTTCCACTTACCTTATTCGTGTTTGCGCAATAAACGAATTACTATAATGAATGAGACATTATTTCGAATTTTTAAGTCCTCCAATCTTTATATGCTGATGTTCATGACAGCACATCCTTTATCGAGAAAAGAGTAATCCTTACGCATCCTATTCTCTATAGTGATATATTAACATTGTTCTGATTGTTTAACTCCAACAATCTTTATAGTATGAGCAAATACAGACTGATAAGCCTGTAGCTGCTTGGTGTCCTGTCCATTTTTCGCCTTGACTTCGGTAAGCAAATTGATTACGCGATTAATTTTAACCACGGTGATATGGTTACAATCCATTCGTATTACAAAATTTAACAAAAATCTGGCATCTCTTAGTTCACAGTAGTAATAAACGTAGTACTTCGATATTCATTCAAAAACATTATGATGACAACCCACGTAATGAAAAAACACGTTTTCGTTTTCTTACTCGTCTGTTTAACTTTTTTTTTCCAACAACTTTTCAGTTGTACAATTTCATTCATGAATTTCTGTATTTTTTTCTTTTTGTTGTTATCTTTGTAAACAATTTAGTTTGTTGTACAAAGCAAAAGTTGGCTGTTAAGTGTCCGTTGTTCGTCATGTCTGTCCACCGTCAGAACTATAGATTCAACGAACAGATAAAATCAGTCGTACATGCTTTTGACATTACTGCCGTTGTCTTTTCTTTTCAAAATGTTTGTATATGTTGTCGCGGTAGTAGTAGTCTAGTAGGCCAGTGGGTAACAACACTTATGTTACACGCCTTAGGTGCGTGAGCAACAATTACAGTTGAATCGGTTGCAGTCAGCATGTCCCATAATAATAATTTGTGGCAAATTTAAATTCAATTTAAATAAAAGCAATTCCAATTGTTGCTCGCTAAGTGTTAAGGTTAGACGTTCGAATAACTGCATCCAATGGATTTCATTTAATTTTATAATGCCTTCATTTAAATATTGATACACAAACTTACATTTTATTTAAAATCAATAAAAAAAGTATACACTATCGGTCAAAACATATTGGACAAAAACTGAACTTATGTTATGTCTTTATGTCTTTAGATAATA
>QOCX01000225.1:60450-79479 GCA_005959815.1 Sarcophaga bullata
ATTCAATTTAAATAAAAGCAATTCGTTGACTTCGCCAAGTGTTAAGGTTAGAGGTTCGAATAACTGAATCAATGGATTTCATTTAATTTATAATGCCTTCATTTAAATATGATACACAACTTACATTTATTTAAAATCAATAAAAAAAGTATACACTATCGGTCAAAACTATTGGACAAAAACTGAACTTATGTTATGTCTTTAGAAATAAGATGCTTACGGATTTTACATTAAATGTTGCGTTTTCCATTAACGGTTCCTGTCTTACTACTTACTTAATCGGGTGATTACAAGCCTTTAGTCGGTACTACGACTTAGCTTTTCAATCAATTCATTTTGAGTGTTCATTTTTTTTCTATGAGTGGCAAAAGTCTACTGTTTAAAGTCGACTCCCAACTACAGCTGTTTGATAAACTTTTTCACGGCGCTGGAAATATTTTTTTCATACTTCGTTTTGTTCGATATGTCTGAGCTAGGGTTTGAACCATGGACTCTTCGTCTCGATAAACCTAAACTTACTACCCACTGACTACAGGAGCCTATATTTAAATTTAAATACAACAAAAGGAGTGTGAATTTTTTATTAGTTTGAACATTTTTGTTCAAATGTCCGGCACGGCTTCTTTAGGTCGAGCATCTGGAATGTCCGAATTTTCCATGCGTCTCTAACTGTATTAAATAATGTTGCTTTTAACAGACCGCTGTGTTCATTTCCACTTGCAGCTAGTAGAAAATCCAAGGTAAGAGTAGAAATCAAACAGGTGAAATCGCCACATCTCATCTCGGTTACATCGTCTTGTACGGAGATGATCCCTGGTCAGTCAGTATGCTGCTCGTGCAAGGATATTATGTGGCAAGTAGAGTCGATCGCTGAAACCGCATATCGTGGTGTACAGTCATTTAATTAGAATCAAGGAAATTTAGATCGATCATCGACCCATAGGTGCTTAGCGTTACGATGAGTGTTGACTCGATGCGATTATTAACCACTGGACTTGAATTATTCACGTACAAATGGGAGTAGTGGCCTTGGATATTGATGACTATGACAATTGGAAAAATGGTGCAAAGCGTTGGAAGGTTAATTGTCAAGCAAAATCGGCTTATTTTAATAAAAACAATCTTCATTATTTAACCGTATAGTTGACGCTATATCCGTCCATAGTATTGAGCCAAGCACACAAGCTTATCGGTTCACTTACAACCCTTCAGTTGCATGTAATGAACCGTATGTCTTGTTTCACGGGCTTATAATGTGTGTTGAATTCTATACATGAGTGGCGGCCTTGGTTACCTTGTAAAGATTTATATATTTGCCATCTAATTAAACTCACGAGAGTAATTGAATTTTCAATAATTTGAAATAAATTCAAACATTTTCATTCATTCAGTAATTCCGAAGATAAAATCAAATTGAAAAATTGTAAATATTTAAAAGTCTTGTCGGAAATGTATTTGTTTTCTTATAAATTACATGATAAATTCGATTTAACAATGTTGTTTAAAATACATTTAAATCTTATTGTTTGAATGAAGTTTTTTATTTTTACATTAAAATGCGTTAACTATAAAAAATTTACTTTAGCAGAGATCCATACATGCAAACAAACCGCGCATACGTTGATGATTTTATTGTTTAACACCATTTAAGTGTCGCTTGTCCTTTGTCATGGCAATTTATTTGCTTAATGATCTCATGTTTGTTTGATTTGTTTGTTTTCTTCTTCTTCTTCTTCTTCAGTTCAGTTCAGTTCAGTTCAAACAATAGTTCACTTCATGGCAGTTTTTTTCATTATCATTGTCGTCATCACCAATGTCCGATTGTTGCAATACTTCTTCATTCATTAGAACTATGGCGCCAGCTAGTTAAAGTGACGGCGTATGTCGTTAAAATGGAAATGAAAGTGTAAATTTCAATTGAAATGCTAAAGAAAAAAAGGAAATAAAAACAATTTCGCAAACAAATAAGCAAAGTTTGTAAAAGTGCAAGTACATACAGAACTTATGGAAATAAGGTTTGAAAATTTACCAGTTGGTGACAATTAATATCAAGAGTGATATAAGATCGTTACAATCTCTTTGTTGTTTCAGCTTCCGTGCAGAAATTTTTCAAGAAAGTGGTTAAAGTGATCCACTAATCCGTCTCTGTTAGCTGAAAATTGAAATTCGAACAACCATAGAGCTATAGAACCATCAACGCAAGGCATACTTATTTTGTTGAATTCCCACTACATAGCACGTAATGAGCTTTCTTACTGGTAAATATGGTAGTTTACTTACTTACTTACTTACTTAATTGGCCATAACAACCCGATTAACGGATTTCAGCCTGCCGCAACACAACCTTCCAGGCGCCTCTACTTCTTCCGCGCCTGCGCCAGTTGGTCACACAAATCGATGACAGGGCTTCCTCGATTTGGTCCTTCCAACGTCCTCTTCGCCGACTTCCGCAGATCCCCGCATCAAATATCCGTCTCATCGGAGCATCCTCCTCCATTCGAACGACATGGCCGAGCCAGCGCAGCCGCTGGATATTAATACGCTGCACAACGTTAATGTCGTTGAGGAGCTCATACAGCTCACTGTTGTATCGGATGCGGAAATCTTCGCCAACTCGCAACCGAAGATCTTACGTAGGACTTTTCTTTCGAATACTCTCAAGGCTGCTGCATCGGTGCTTAATAAGGTCCATTCCTCTGCGCCATAAAGAAGCACGGGTAGGATGAGCGTCTTGTAGAGTATTAGTTTCGTCGCACGAGAGAGGTCTCTGTTACTCAATTGCCTATTGAGACCATAGTAGCACCTGTTGGCAAGAGTGATCCTGTGCTACTACTTGTCGATAATATATACTTTGTTTTGCCCTCATTTACTGCCAGACCCATCTTCGCAGACTCCCTTTCAATAGGCATCAGAACGTGCTCACTTGGTACGCCCTATGATGTCAATGTCGTCAGCGTACGCAAGCAACTAGACACTTTTATGAAAGATGCACTCCCGCCTTTCGCAAAACACTCTCCATGACGAAGTTGAAGAGGTCGCATGATAAGGGATCGCCTTGTCTGAAACCTCGCACGGTATCAAAAGGTTCGGAGAGGTCCATTCCTATCTTGACGGATCTATCTTAAATTGCTCAACGTCATTCTGCATAGCCTTATCAGCTTAAGGTAGTTTACTTTGTCATTATCAGCTCCCTCCCATAAGGAAAAATATGCATCTGCCTGGATAGAAAACTTTCCAAGTACATAGGCTTCCGGTTTTGTTACTCTCTTAGTAAATGCCTTCAGCTTTCTTCCCGATACCCAAGACGATCATCATTTTCTGGCACAAAATTTGCCATCCTGTATACTGAATACGTGTGACAGATATCATCGCTACAAAAATAAAAAATTAAAGCTCGTTCATAGTAAACATATCCTATGGAAACATTTATGTCTTGATGCTCACGATAGACCTGGTATTGATATTTATCAAAACAAACATATATTTTCTGTTAACAGTTTTAATCATTTAGATTACATACACACATATATAATTGATCTTTACAATACTTCAATCAGGCTTGCTACGTAGCTTCTTAAACCACTTATGTTGTGTATGTTAATTTTTTACATGAATGGTGGCACCTACAGTTTGACATCAACTCCGATCAACGACAGATGTTGGAGGATCTTTTTCACAGCAATTTGATGTACTCTCAGAGTTGTTGCTAGAAATCATTTTTCGTTTTGTTGGAAATGTCTGACCTGAGAATTGAACCGTGGTCCTACATCATTCGCCACTACCTTCTTTTCGTATAATTTTTTTTATCTTAAATCTCTGTCTCTACAAGCGTGAAAAGATTATGTTTTATTTTAGTATACTAATCACTTCAATACATACAGTCAAAGAAAAAAGTATACATGCATCGCTTCTACATAAAACGGTTCTGAATATACTGCCTTTTCCGAAATTCACTAAACTTGAAGCTTCGAAATTACAAATCGGTTGTAACACTAGACACATTTGGTATAATGACGGTTCTTAAGCCATTCTTTCCTTTTTCAGGTTTAATGGCTTCAACATAACGGCTATTTAAGATTCCACAATGCCCGTCACAATCAATAGTTTTAATCTGATGAAGTATCAGGAGCTTTTAAGTGTTACTTAATGAATTCCTATGAGCTATTTTATTGATTCATAAAATTCGAACACACATACGTACGAGTATGTAGGTAGGTTGAGACAATCTGAGACAATGAGACAATCCACGGATATCTTGATTTACAAACCTTTTTTGTACATTCAGATCGACTTAGCGGGTGAATGGAACTTACAAACTCTAATGCTTTTACTAAACAAAATAACTGCCGATAAATTTTAAAATTGATAGTCAATTACCCACCCTCATTTCTATGATGAGTGCCGCAAAGTAATTGGAGGTCGAAATCACATCAATACTAGGCGAGTGGCTCGACATATTTTTGATTTCTCCGAACTCAATTACGTTTGCTAGTCTTTCTACCTAAGGCCCACTATATTGTTGTACCATGGATATGACATTGAAAATATCTTTCGTTCGTGTTAATTTCTTACCGTTAGTTCTCTGATCATCTGGTAGGGACTACTTTCATTAGATTCAACAATCAACGTTAACCCTCATATTTAGTCATGCATTACACAGTCGGCTCGGATTATTTCAATTTAAAAGAACACCGCAAGTAATAAAATTTTTTTTTTGATTTTTAATTCTAAAATTATCATAAAGAAATATTAAAATTATGATATTAAACAATGGTTTTTATTTCTTTTATGATATTTTAATAAGTTTTTATTATTTACGGCCACTGTAGTAGTAGATTTTCAATTATTTTTATTGATTTTTTTTTGTCTTTAATGAATAGAAAAAAGTCAAATCACGTTGCATTTTCTATTTTCTATTCAAAATATGTTGTTTTGATAGATTGAACACATAAATAATTGTGTTTTTAATTTTTTTGTGGTAGATTTTAAAATTCAATCACATTCTATTCATCAAATCAGAATGTGAAATTTAATATCAGAAATCAAAAATTTTAAATTCAAAATAATTTATGAATCAAATAAAATACTAAACTTGAATACTTTCCAGAATTGAACGCATACATACGTATTGATCAAGATTACCATCTAGCTTCTCACACAACGCTCATGCTGTGTATGTTAATTATATACATGAGTGGCGAGATCTACAGTTTAAAGACGACTCCGAGCAACAGATTTTTGGGATTTCAACTTCAACTTCATTGACTCTTAGAGTTTTTGCCAGAAATCGCGAAGATATATTTGATCTGAGGTTTATTCATGGCCTCAGGTCTAATAAGCCAACACACTACCTACTAGACTATGTATTCTTCTCAAATCACCTTTGGCGGTACTTTCTTCTTTCTGGTCGTTGCAGCTTATGGAAATGTTGCTTTAAGCTATTTCAAGTCTTCTAACCCAAAGGTCAGGGTCCAATTCTGTTCTATATATATCCGTCTCTGTCCAGATCTTTATAAGGGTCTAGTGTCTTTATAAGGGTGTTATTATACCATATTGCCTTTGACAATGAATGGAGTTTTGGTGGACAAACCATTTGTTTGCCTTCCTGCAAAAGGAATGCCAATTTCATATAGGCATTCATTTCAAATTTCCGGTAGTGTCAGCTTTAGCAAGTATGTAGTATTCCCGTGTATAAGAATACTAATGGAATCACTATTACCTCATCACAAAACTACTGCCGCTCTCTAAAAGACAGACGCAGACCATCAGTCGCTCACTATGAGCACAGACATTGCTAGAATTTTTGGGACTAGACCACAGAAGTAAGAAACAGTTGGTTGTTTTTTATTAAGCGCCCCAACTAATGATACAAACTCTAATAGACGGGTTAGTCTTGGTTTCGTACTTCGTTTAGACCCCTCTGACATGAATAACTGCGCTGGTACTGAATCAATCTCTACCATTAGTTTGGCTCTTGGCACCCTTTCACTTAAGTCCTTCACAAGATGTCTACTAATTCGCAAGTATTACCAAACATAATCGACAATAAAGGTTTGAATCAATCTCCGTAGACGTGGTACCATCATCCAACACGCAATCATTTCACCGCATAATTTGAGTTAATTTGAGATTACAGATCGTGTTTATCTAAAGTCTCCAGCTAACAGTATTAAGGCATAACGAAAAAAATTTTGGAAACTTTTCATTTTTCAGATCTAAAGCTTCAATAGACTTCTTGAGTGCCAAGAAATTCAAACAAATTAATATTGAAAAAGCACATCTAGCACCATATTAAAACAGTGTATATAAAGCAAGTCCGTATATATTTGTTGATATTTCGATTGAAATAAAACCATCCGTGAAAGAAAACCTTCCTAGCCATATAATGTTTCTTAAATCGGTTGAGTAGTTCCCGGATAACGAACATACTTATTGTTGGTCATTACATAGCACAGAATGGTGCTAATTTAGTACATGAGTGGCGGGACCTACAGTTTAAAGTCGACTCCGAACAACAGATTTTTTTGAGAGATTTTAGCAATTTTTTTCTCTCAGAGATTTTGCCAGAATTTGCTGAGAGGAAGTCTTCGAAGAAATATTTTTTTATATTTCGTTTTGATGTTTCATCTGGGGTTTGAGCCGCGGCCTTACATCAAGTAAGCTAACTACGTACTATAGAACGGCAACTTCAATAACGAACATAGGATACCAATTAAAAGATTTCACTCCAATTGCTAAATTTCTTCTCAGTTCTTGTTTTTTCATCCATTATACCAGTAAAGCTTTCAGCTATGTTCAATGGAACCGAATGAAGACAAAGAAAATACTATGATAATATGGAAGCAATGCTTTCTAGCAACGATATGTACCTTTAAAAAAAAACGAATAAAATAATGGATTTCATTTTACTACACCTTAAGTGTATAAAGAAACACGTTGCTAAGGCAGACTGTCTCGCGCTTCACCTAAAATCTAACGCACAAAGCACAAAAATCTCTCCCCCTTTACAAAATTTAACAACAAATTTAAACAGAAAAGTTATAAGAAATCTTTTCCCATTTTCTAGCTTATGATTGAAATGAATGTGAGCGTGTGCGTATGCGTGTGGGTTTTTGACCCCCTGCAACTTTTAAAACATTACAACAACAACAACAACAGCAATAAACACTGTGTTCTTACAATTGCATTTGAATCTTCCTTTTTCCTGTATGTTCCTACTTGTTGTCGTAGTTGCATTACTTATGCTTATGCGTATATCGTATAAGCAGATGTGCATATGTGTCATATTTTTCTTTACAAGACTCTACATCTACATGATTATGAACAGGAACGAAGAATAACACTGACTAATACCATGACTGTTACATGACTGTTTATTTTCCTTGTGTCTTCGTGACGAGATGGTTTTCAATGCGTTTGAATGCTTGGCGCATGCCATATGAAATGTGAATGAACTCTATACGGCATGCACAATGTTGCCAAAGCAATTGAATTTAAAACCTGCAGATATATTACAACAGTTTCTTTTGGATACTTATTATAAGTAAAATAATGAAGCATTGTCAACGTGATTAAATTGGTCTTATCAAGCCCAAACTAACTTAAATTCGTTGCCATAGTATTTATTTCAAAATCCTAAATTTACGAAGTGGGATTATGCAGAAGTCACTTTAGAGACCAATGTTAGCAGTTCTAAGTGCTACCAGCAAAATTGAAAACGCTAATGTCCACTTTCCAGCTATTGATTATCAGGTACACCGGTATGAAGTGAACGTCAACATAAAACCTTCTTTCTAGCGAGCATTTATGGTGAACGATGATGAACGATATGGCATCTGTTAAACATATTCAGTTTACATCAAATCAGTGAATAAACAAGTCGATGTAGTCTAGTAGATAGTGTGTTGGGTTATTAGACATAAGGCCTCGTTTCCAACACCAGGTTAGCGATCTCGAACAGTAGCGAACTTCCTCTCAGCAGATTTCTGGCAAAAAGTTGGACAGTAAATAAAAAAAAGTTTCTCAAAACATCTGTCGCTCGGTCCATCCACTTATGGATAAAATTAACACGCACAACATAAGTGGTGTGAGAACCTAGGTTGTAATCCTTACTGAAGGGTTGTAAGGCATAGTTACGTATGGATGTGTATGTTCAAGATGGCGAATTTTGTAGCAGATATTGATGATTAGCCTTTGTTTTCTTTTAAAGAAAAGTGCTGGAGAGTCTTCCTAAAATCTGGAAAATGTGTGCCACATGAATTGCGTGGCAGACAGAAAAACCAAAAAACCGAAAAACCAAAAATCCACTTGTAAGAGACACAATAGAAAATAAGTGTTGCGTCGAATAGATACTGGTGATGACCAATGATTTTATCATATTGCTGTTGCCATGCAGGCTAAAAGCTTTTTCACTTAAAATCTAAGCCACAGGAAAAAATTAAGTAGAGGATGAAGTAATTGTATCAACATGTTTGATGTGCTTATTCGTGTGTTTAAAACCTCCTGTAATGTTAGAAACGTTTTCCCTTATTTTTTTCCACTTACTACAGTTGCAACATTTAGAAGAAAATGCACAATTTTAAACAAAATGCAGCAATAATTACTGACTAATGCCTTCTCCTTGAATACTGGCAAAATGGCTATTCAACATCCATCAGTTTTCTAACAGGAACATTTAGACGATCTGATGGGAGAGAAGGCTTTCGGATAATTGGCACATTTTATGTGAATGAATGCAGTTTTTCGCAGTGTTGCCAAACTGAACCAATCGTAGTCATAAAATTTTTTTTACAAAAACTTTGAAGTTCTTTGAAGTTCGATGAATTCATTGGTAAATGTGTCTTAATTGCACCCTGTGGCGCTATTGTATTTTTAATTCTCTTTTTGTCTTTGCATACAACATAGAAGAAACAGTGAGAACTTACTGCCACTTGCTTTAATCATTCAATTTTAAAAGTTGAATTAATTCACTTTAACAATGTTTTCGTGTTATGAAACCTACAAATGCTGTTGCAACTTACTAGGTGTACCGCAATGAAATGAGCGTTTTTTTTTTTTGTGATAATAAAACACTAACTTTTTATTCACAGTATTAGTACTATGGCTACACGTTTTTTTCCATCTGAGTATTCCTCGGCAAAAGTCGCCGTAGTCTAGTAGGTAGTATGTTGGCTTATTAGACGAAAGGCTAGGGTTCGAAACCCCGGTCAAACATCAAAAACGAAATATGAAAAAAATATTTCTGCGGCGACTTCCTCTCAGCAGATTTCTGGCAAAAATTCTGAGAGTAAATAAAATTGGCATGAAAAGTTACTCAAAAATCTGTAGTTCGTAGTCGACTTTACACTTTAGGTCCCACCACTCATGTATAAAATTAACACACTCAACATAAGTGGTGTGAGAAGCTAGGCCGTAATCCTGACTGAAGGGTTGTAATGGCCAATTATGTATGTTATGTCAGTCACCTAATTTTGGACTCCAAAAAACGAACGCAAAGTCGCTGTAGTTTAGTAGATGTGAGTTGTATGTTAGACGTGAGGCCACGGTTCAGATCCTCAATCAGACATTTCCATCCTCTCAGCAGATTTCGTGCAAAAACTCTGAGGACAAATAACATTGCCATAAAAAGTTTCCCAAGAATCTCTCGTTCAAAGTCGACAAAGGCGACATTAAACTACAGGGACCACCATCTATGGATGAAATTAACACACACACAGTATACGCTAAGAAGCTAGACCGTAATTCTAACTGAAAAGAATTGAAATTTCTCATTATAAAATGGCATGTAATTCCTATCAGAATTACAAACAATTTGCTTGTCACTATCATGTGTTACCAACGGCAAATGAGTACGAAAATAATAATAAAAAGAACAAACACAAAAGAACAAAAATTATAAATAAACATCTAAACACACAAAAATGAAAAAGAAAAAAAAATATTAAATCCCTTCGATTTAATTTTCAAAACGATGTTTTCAAAAAGAGATGAGTTTTGTATCGCAAACAAACAAAATTCAGTTTGCAGTCACAGCGACGCTGACGTTGCTTACCCAAAGATCCCCAGCAAATTACGTTGGACCTACATACTGACTGTTTACATTCGTTTCCAACACACCGATTTTCTTTTTGGCATTGGCGTTGTATAAAGTACACAAAATACGGCATTTGTTTAAATGTGTAAGTGTGACAGTGTTCGTATTGAAAGAATCTTGAACTTGTGCGATCATTCGCCTGTGTTTATAACAAAAAAAGTGAAAATTTAAAAATGATTTTCATTTTCCCATTCTCTAGTTTATCTCCCTACTTTTGCTTCTAATTTTTTTTTTAATTTTACACTGTAACACTAAATGTGTGGCTCACTGTATGTATTTTATTTCAATTTTCATATTAGGTGTAGTAGGAACAAATTTATTATGAGTCCTACAAATTGTTTTTCTAATTTATGCTTGCCGGTAACAGACAGTATGTCCCATTGTAGTACCCAATGTGTGAGGTAAGTTCTCTTGTCATAATCCTCTAGTGGTGGGTTTGAAACACTCCGAGCTCCGGATGAAATCGATCAGTACCCCTAGTGGCTCTTTTGATCGATTCCACCATGCCCAGATCTTCAAACGTTTTGTCATCCAAAAACCGATGACGTCTGTCCTGAAGTGCAGGGCACTCGCATGTTGCACCTATTCCGTTTCCCTCCACATCATGGCAGCCTCGGCAGTAATCCTGGCAGTAATCCTGGCGAAACCGCTAATTGTACAATGTCCCAGTAGAATTCCTAGTAGAAGAAGTTAGATGCGAACCGTTCTCTTGCTGAACTCAAGTAATTCCCTGGTGCTCCCTCTGTCCACTGCTTGGCGTAGTAGTTTTTAAATTCTCAACCAGGTATGTGAGCCACTACGGTTTGTTGAACTTCATGCTGCTTTTTCCAATTTGGAAAACTGTTCTTGTAGACATCTCCAATGCGTGCCAATTTGTTTCGCTCTAGGCTGCCTCAAAGGCACTTAGCTTTCATAGAGTGACATCTAAATTTTGTCAAACTTTACTATGAGAAGTTGCAGAAACTAGATCTTGTTAACAGCATACCGTTGCTGTAGGTATCTGGATACTGTGGATTACTAGGCAACGATGTTGCATTGCTTTGGCTGGAAAGTGGCCTGTGTCACTCTATACACATGGGCCATGTGCAAAATCACTTGATTCTGTTCCCAATAGACGTAGTCAAGTAAAAGCGGTGATCAGATTCCAGTTTTAGAGCCTTTTGGAGGTTCGTAATAAGGGTTACCGAAACTGAATATCCCAAATGGAATTTATTACAATTCACACCGAATTAAGAGCGCATCTACGGATGTGGATGTGGATGTTGATATTCGTCATGATTTTTAGTATTTAAAGCCGCTTCTTAAACATACGAAGTAACTGAAAAGGTAAAACTTTGTCTTGGAATTTATACTGAAAAAACAGCAATTAAGTCGAAGCCGAAGTTGCCGAAGTTTAGTAGACACGAACAACTGAACGATAAACAAACTGTACTTCTGGCAAAAACTCTGACAGTAAATAAGATTGCCATGAAATCTTTCTCAAAAATATGTCGTTCGGAGTCGACTTCAAACTGCAGGTCACGCCATACACGTATAACATTAACACACACAACGTGAGTGGTGTGAGAAGCTATGTCGTAATCCTTTCTGAGAGGTTGTAAGTATGTTTTATAATTTAATATTGTATATACTCGTATGTAGGTATTGTGGTAAATAAAATTCTAAAAATTTAATCCAAGTTTTTGGAAATTGTTTGAATTCTGACGACTTTTTATGTTCTTTTTAATGTAATTTTTATTGCATATTTCTTTATAATTAATTGACATTATTTTTGTAATTAGAAAGCATTGTTTGTGTTTAATTTTTAGATACGTAATGTTCAAAAGTAAGATGCTTTAACATTATCTCTACCGTCAACCTTAATTCAGTCGCAATTCTAATTTGCTTTACTGCTACAGTCTGTCAATCCAATGCATCAGTCAATACATTGCAGTCAAGATAATTTCCTAGCTTTGCCCTCTTTTATCTGAATATACGAGTATGTACATATTCAGTTCAGTCAGTTCACTATATCACTGACGAAGTGACAATAAATGACACTCAAAAAAAGAGGGAGAATTTAAAGAATAGACGAAGAAAATGCTGCTTTATTTGATTTTTTTTCTTCTTCTGTTTTCTTTTTCTTATGGTGTCAATGCATTTTCTAAAAATAAATATGGGGATCGTATCTCTAACCATTAGACACAAACGGTTTCTAAAACAAATTCTACCAAAACAAAAAAAAATTTTTTTTGTCTAAAAATTGAAAACAATTTTTCGATTGGATTCTTATTTGAAGCTCGTTAATATGAAATAAATATGGACTAGCATGAAAATCACTTCAGACTTCATCATTTCAGATTACAAATATATTTGGGTCCATTACCCTAATCTAGAGTTAAGCCCTGGTTAGCCAAACGACCACGGAATTTATGTTCGGTTGTATAATACGAAAACAAATGAGAGCGATTACCAAACCGTAATGTAATTTCTTTAAGAATTTACATTGCTCTTCATACGCTAAAAACTGACGTACATTCCGTGTACGTTTGGCTAACCGGGGCTTTGGAAAAGAGTGAAAGAAATGATAAATCGTCATGATTTTTTTTTTGTTGTCGATAGCCTTCAAAAATCTTTTTAATCTATTTTATACTCAAAAAAGAAAGAAACTTAGGTTGAGCTAGTTTAAGTAAGACTGGAAGCCGCCTCAATGGGCTTAGCTTACTTGAATCCTTTAAGGTTCCATTCTAACACCATCATTTAAATGTAGTTCTTGGTTAGTAACGCTTAACCATTCTGAGAGTCTTATCAAATCTCATATGGCTAGACATTAAANNATCACTAAATTCTGGGTGTACAACAATTTTTCTTCCCTGATATTCCCATAGAAGGGACAATGACAGAGAGGATGTCTTCTCTTCTTCCTCGTCGTTGCAACTTCAGCAGAAGTCATTATGCGGTGTTTCCTGTGTCCTGGCGTGAGGCCAGTAAGATTTTTAATTAAAGTATTGAAGCCAGATTTGGAAACTTCCTAGAAAAACAAAATTAGCAGAAATATGCCCATATCGTCCACTGTGCTCGCCATTGACAGCAATTACCTGGCCAATGATGTTCTCAAAGAAAAGTGGATTAATAACGCCTGCAGTCTCTGATATCCTACCTTTCCTACCTCTTCTCCTTTTCCAATTTTCCGATCTCCTAACTGTCCTCTCTCTCTTTCTCTCTCTCTCTCTCATTCTCTCTCTCTCTCTCATTCTCTCTCTCTCTCTCTCTCTGTCTCATTCTCTCTCTCTCTCTGTCTCATTCTCTCTCTGTCTCATTCTCCCTCTCTCTCATTCTCTCTCTCTCTCATTCTCTCTCTCTCTCTCTCATTCCTCGTCTCTCTTCTTCTTCTCTCTCTCTCTCATTCTCTCTCTCTCTTCCTCTTCTAGAACGTATTTACAATGGGTCTGTTTGACCCCTGGACATCGTACATGTCCTCATACCTAACCTAACATAACGCCTACAGTCCAAAATTCATCCTTAACACCCTTTGTTCAATAATTTTGTTTGTTCAATGGGTTTCATTGCTAGGTTCGGCAATTGATCCAGACTTCATTAACCGAACACACGACATTGTTTATGGTCACTCAAGCTGATTTGCTAAAACAGACTGAATAAATGGCAACTAACTTGCCAGATTTAGCTTCAACAAGACGACCCTTATCAACTTTTAAATTTCAAAAGATCCTTTTAGAAGGAAAAGTGAACCTAAACTTGACAGACTCTATAACAAATTACGTTGTAAACTCATTTTAATCAATTAAAAATTAGACTCAAAATAGTTGTTGTTCTCAGGCAACGAGAAGTCTATTCTCCGCCTTAACTACAGGTCATGGTAAAACTTTATTCAAAATAAATTATCCCACCCCCCCCCATGAAAATTAAAATGAAATTATTTCGTAACTTGATCTCAAGCATCTCAGCCTTTGGAAGAAATTCATTTATTTTCTCAGAAGTTCATTGAACTTCGTTCACAAGCAGGAGCTAAAATGATACGGAAAGTGATAATTTTCAATATCTTTCTAAAATAGTGTACTCAATGAGACGAGCACAACAACCTTTTCCTCAGGAGCAGAGTTTATTCACCTCCTAAAAAGAAAAACAAACTAAAACCCGAGTTGAATGATCTAAACATGTGTTCAACAAAATTCTTGTTGGGAATTCCATCATTTCGGGCTTAATCTACGTATTCTATACGTACATATGTATGTATATGCAATTCACAAATTTATATCGAAGGTATTCAATGTATTGCATGTAATATGCGCATGTATACATAGACTAACTCATAACAGTGCCAGTTGCATACGTATTTAACGCTTGGATTAAATTACAAAAACGCTTTGGTGTAATAAAATGAATACAACAATCGGTTTATCTTGTTTATCTAATTTCTGTTTTATCCCGACTTTTTGGGATAGAAAGACAACCACAAGCACAACTGTTTCAATTTCAATTTGTATCATGTCCTCTGCCACCTTAATTTAATTGCGGTTTAAAATTCAGTGTAATATGCTCTCTTAGGTTTCCTGAAAGGTTGTGCAATAATATCGCGGTAATAGCCAGGATTACAACCCAACTTCCCAAACCACCTCTAGTCAGTTTCGATTAACAGATTTTAGAAAAACTTTTCATGGCAATTTTCTTTACTCTTAGAAGACTTGCCAGAAGTATGCTGAGAGAAAGTCGTCGAAGAAACATTTTTTTTTACGTCGATTTGTTCGAGATGTCGGAGCTAAGGTTACAACCGGGAGATTGCATCTAATAAGCCAATAATAAGACTACGGTGATCGTGGTAATATGCTTTTCTAGTTAATAAAATTAACTATTGATTCACGTTGAGTCGTGGGAAGCTAATAATCCTTAAAGCTACAGCCAAGTAGGAACATCTTCACTGATTTTCGGAAAAATATCTGCTCGACTACAGAAATGTGCATCCATAGGGCTCTATTTACTGAAATTAAGTCGAACTTTCTGACTGACCTTTACGGATTAATATTGCTAAGACTCTTAAAACTTAATCAAGTTGAACTAAAGGGATACCGACAGAGCACATAGGTTGACTTGCTTTGGCATCATGGGTACCTCGAGGTCATCCTGCCTTAGCAGTCATTAGACATCTTCTTCCAAGCGTGGCTAGTAGAACTACACTGAGGCTTAAATTCTTAAATATATTTAGGAAATGTACGATAAGAAACGCTTCAATACTACATGCAGAGACTGTTTTTGTACTCTTACACTCTTACACGAGAAGAATGTGTTGCTGAAACTGTTATCGGTGACGATGGTTAACGATTATAACCCATGGTTGAAAAGTGGGTCCATTTCGATAAGCTAGCACTATACGGGTAGCTAACCAAGCCCGTGTATTTTAGGCTTACATTTTTGGTACTCAAAAAGCTGCACGTATGACTGAATCCGAGGAATAATCTTCTTCAAATTTGGTCAAATGAGTGGACAGCCAAGACACAATCAAAGCGCTGCCATCCCATTAAGGGCGTCGGAAGTTGCAAGGATTCTCTACACCGTATATGTGCACACAACACCCACCTTTATCAGATTTTGAGATGCTGTGTCATAGAGGGAAAGGAAAAGGCGGTTTTGTCACGGATTTGACACGGAAAGGATAGGACATGTCTAAGGAGGAGACGATAGAGGGGATATACTTATGCACCCCTACAGGAATGTGTTTTCCAACTAGAAAAAGCAGTAAAAAACTGTGGATCTACATACCAGGTTGCCGAATTCCGGAACTTCTGGGTCCAGCAATGGACAGCAGGAAAACTATTTGACTTTGACAAGAAAACAGTTCGCATTCTAACAAGAGTTTTAAACACTGCGCCGCTATTGAAGCTTTCGCTGACAAGCTCGGTCTGCATCAATTACTAAAGAATCTGCCAGAATATGGAAGAAACGTACAACACTTCTTATGCGATTGCCCTAGAATTCAGATGTCATCAGTTTTTAGGTGACAACACGTTTGAAAATCTGGACATGGTGGTGAACGTACTACTAAGGGAATTTTCCGGTTTCAATTGGAACTTGGAGTTGTTCAAAGGCATCACAAACCGATCATGACAAGGGGATTTACCTTACACTGGGTAACACAATGGGCCGTATGGGCTACCGATGAACTTGCCTGTGAACGACAAGCAACCCTTTAAAGCAACCTAGGGATGCCAAAGTTATTCCTTTATGAAATGCTATTTGCTCTTCAGTCGATACTAGCAATATTTGGAGGAGAGACCAAAGCTTTTGTCGTCAAACATCATTTAAACTGTGCAAAGATAATATGGGAATATGTATGTTTGTGATATCGCCGTAGTCTATTAGGTGTGAGGCAAGGGTTCAAACCGTTGTTGCTTGTAAAAAAAACTGTGTCCTTTTGTAACAACTTAACTTCTGTATCTGACAACAAGTCAAGATGACAGAAATGATAGCTAAAGGAATAGCACAGAAAAAAATTTACATTCAATACTTTGAGGCAAAAGTAATCGTACAGTAGACAAAAGGCGGAAAAGTTTATTCGTAAAGCATTTCCTAGATGAAAATCTTCCTTTTCCTTTGTAAACCCAGCTTGGATAAATCATTTAAAATAGTTTTTTGACAAAAGAGTGTTATCCACCACTGTATCAATAAAAAAGCAACAAATTATTTACAAATTTAAGTGGAGGAGGATAAGTACAACACATTTCACGCTTCATTTATCGATTAGAGTGAACTGCGAACATCAATGCTGCAGCATAATAATTCAAAATTTACAAGAAATTCGCGTTAACGGTATATGAAGCGTACAAATAAATGCTCACAGACACTTGAAGAGTGTTAAAAAGGCTGTTAGTTTATGGTGTTTGAAACTGTTTAAAGGGGGGCTTTCTTAAAGTGTTACAATAGAATTGTTAACTTCAACATTGGGGTGAAATTCAAAGATGTTTTGTAGTAATTTTTTTTTTTTTGGTAAACAGTTCGTATCTAATATTTAGAAAAACGAAATGAATCTCCGCATCTATTTTTAGACACTGCATTGACACTACAAACAAGACAAATAGGAAGGAAAACAAAATAAAACGGCGAGTCTTTTCTAATATCTCCGTCTATGCTTTACAGTGCCATCTCTCCCTTTTTGTATTTTTTGGGTGTCATTTATTGTCTGACTGGCTGTCAGTTGCGTTGCTAGCACTAGTTCGTCAGTTGAACACAAAATAAACTCATGTGAACATGGATACGTCTTCAGATAATATGGAGAAATGTTAGGAATTTATCTTGACTGCACAGTTTACTCAATTGACTGACTATTTTTAGCGCAGTGGTTTGTGCCGTCAAAGATGAAATGCAGATGCAACAGCAAATTGCGACTGAATACGCATTGTGCGTCGAAAATCGTGCGTCTGCCTGCAGTAGGGATGAGAATATTCAGGTTGAAACATTTAAAAAGAAATTTTGTTTGTTCAATACTGTTTCTGATTTTACAGATCGTGCACGTTGTGGCAACCGAACGTTCTCGTTCCTATCATATCCTTTTATTACGGCCCACTGTTCTACTATTTGTTTCAATAGTGGACACATTGCAACGAGGTGACGTTTTCAAGAACAGTAAACAATTGTTTCGGTACATAATTATGTTGTAAACAAAAACAAATTGGTGTTGTAACGAATAAAACTGATAAGGAAGGTACCGTAGAGAGAGTAAAGTGTTGTATAAGAAAGAAAAACAAACCAAAAAAAAAAAAAAAACAATTTAAATACGGAAATACAGAAATGTAAGAACAATTAGAAAGAAAAATCAAATTAAATTAAACGAGAAAAAAAGTTCCTAAAAATTATTGTGAATACAAATGCAAAGAAATCAACGGTGATTAACAAGACATTCTAAATGAAAATTAAAAAAAGTTCCTAAAACCTCCCAAAAAAAAAAGTTTATTTAATTTCTTAAGTGGCACTAAAATAATAAAAATTTTACTAGCATAAGACAGAAAAATATACAAAAATTTAACCAAAAAAAAATATAAAAATAAGCATGTAAGTTAATTAAAAATTTTAAAATAATAATTTAAAAGCATAATTATTAAATATTACACGGTGGGACAGTGAAAATATACTCCAGGAATTTCATAGTCTAAGTTGCTCACTAGGTTAAGTGGAACTCAAAAATACTTTTTTTTCGAACCCTCCAAACTTGTTTTATTTGACAAAAACTCTTTTTTTGATATTTTCACACAAAATCATTGATTACCAAAATATGTTTGAACCTATTTTAAAAATCCAAAATTTTTTAAAAAGGGAAGAGATTAACCTTTAGCACGGTGTACAAAAACATTTCGTTCAAACTTGTATGTTATGAGTTTTGATCGGGTAAACTTGAAAAATATGATATTTTTCTCATTTTTTCAAGTTTAGCTATTCGTAATTGCAAAATTAAATTAAAAAATATAAGATAAATGATGACATTCTGAAAGTGCATTATCTTGTGAAGAGATTGACATTTTGTTTGATCAAAAATTACTAGTTGCATATTTAAATTAAGTAAAAACGGTTGTATTATATTTTATATCGTATTCTTATACAAATGAACTTTTAGTTCAAAAAATTTCAGAATTTTTAATGGATCTTGATTGTTTACAAAATGTGTCAATTTCACATTTGCACGACTACCAGAAGTCGGCTAATATTTGTGTTTTTTGCAAATATATTATATTTCCCTTTGCGCAAACATAAGCCAACTTCTGGTAGTCGCTCAAATGTGAAATTGACACATTTTCCGATAAACAATCAATATCCCACAAAAATTTTGAAAATTTTTGAACGAAAAGTGCATTTGAATATATATACATATGAAAAATATAGCTCCACTGTTAGACTTTATATAATAAGTACGCTAATTTTTATCCGGTTTGATCAAACGAAATGTCAATATC
>QOCX01000225.1:79502-131205 GCA_005959815.1 Sarcophaga bullata
AATGTCATTACTTATTTCGTATTTTCAATTAAAGTTTGCTATTATGAACGGACAAACTTCAAAAAATATGAAAAAAATTCGCAATTGTTAAGTGTACCTCATCAAACCTCATAGCATATTAAGTTAAATAATATATGTATGCATATCGTTTGAAAGGTCCATCCGTCTTCTTTCCAATAAGGTTTAAATATTGGACATTGGTTCAGAAATGTTTACCTAATTAATAAATTTCTGCTAAAGTCAAAAAAAAAAAACAGTTTTTGTCAAATAAAACAAGTTTGGAGGGTTCGAGAAATATAAAAAAAAATTTTTGGTCTCTACTCAACTAACTGAACAATTTAGGCTAGGTAATAACTCGGGTGTATTTAATTTTTTATATTTTGTCGCATAGTGTTATTAGAATCATGAACAGGTTAAATCCTTAAATGAAATTTATTAAAAGGTTATGTTTTGTTTTAAACAGATTTGAATCGTACGGCATTTCTATGATTAAAATTAGACAATTTTTCTTAATTTTTTACATTTATTCTCCGACAAAAAATTAACTTCTAAAATAAAACAATACTCCATATTTTACTACTGGTACTCGTGAACTCTCACTTACTTAACTTAATTAGTCATTAAAACCCTTTGGTCAGGATTATGACGTAGTTTGTCGCATAAATCAGACTAGATTTTACCAATAGCATGGTCACTTTGTGTCATGAGGATTTTGTGGCTTATTAGCATACACTTGCAAATTAAGAAGACATTACAAGCACAAGTCTAGTGAGTTCAAATCAGACGATCACATCACCTCCACGTGAATAGACCATGACCTCAAATCACTTGTGCCAAGTATCCAATATGGCATGAACAGTGTGGCACATAACGCCGTCCTGTTGAAATTACTTTCTGTTGGTATTTAAGCCATCCAATTCAAGTCAAAAACTGTTAATAATCGACCTTTAGTGCACACAGTTGGCAGTGGTGACCTGGTCAACATCGTCCTTAACGATATATGGACAAGTGACAATGCCAACCCCAAATCCGCACCCAATAGTGAAATGAATTTGACGCTCTTGATCTCATGTGGATTCCTATGACCCCTATTTGTTTGCTCGCATACCCATTCATCGTGCAATGGGCCTTAGTGCTGAAGATCATTTTTAGATTGATTTTAGGATCGCAACCGAATAGCCATGTTGATAAAATAATTCAATTATTTGCACCTGTAGTTGCATACCATATTTGTTCATGGTAATTTGACAAAACCGACCGAAGAAATGACAATTATTTTGTCCGTGTTGTAATTTCACCAAAGTGGTTCGGAAGCTGAGAATACAGCAAACAGAGATGTGGCTTGTAACCAGATATCGGCACAATGAGGACATGATAAAAATGTAAGTGGTTTTGTGAGAGGCCAGAGGAAAATTGTTAGTAATATGTTCAAGTCTAACCTAATAATATGTATACTCGTATGTAGTGGAAAATTTAGAAAGAATTTACAGCGCCAAATCCCTAAAGACTGCGTATTTAACTTGATAAATATTCTTCCAAAAACGGAGATCTTCTCTCATTGTTATTAATGAATCTCATTGGGAGATAGCGAATCCTACTGTAATATTTTTTTGGGTGTATCTTTGAAACCTGAAACAAGGCTTCATGGACCTTCTGCTTTAGAAGCTGACAACTGGCGACTAAATACAATTTTACGCTCTTTTTATTGAACATAGTTGGATATTGTGTCCTTTGTGTGTAAAAAACCTAGGATGTTCAGTCCTTGGGGACTATTGATGCCGACGTCTACTTGTACCATATTCTAAATGCTAATTTTTTGTTTTTGTTTTTATTTTTATTACAAAAACAGAATTTCTTTCTTCTATACGTTTAGCAAATTAGTCCCTTTGTGTTATTTTCTTTAATCGAATTTGGATTTGCCGTTTGCCGTATACGTATCTCGATGAAGCGCTGCTATTAAAATCGAATTTTGTCAAAGTTTGCCTAAATTTAACTTAATGACTAAACTTTAAACAATTTCCACATTAAAGAACTTTTAAAATAAAAAACATTGATCCACTTTCTTTGTATACATTTGTGTCTCGTTTACATCTTTTGTTTTCTGTCTTCTGTTTTCGTGTTTTCTTTTCCCCTTACAACATATAAAATGAGCATACAGTGTATGGAAAAAATAAGCTTCCAACATTATTTTAGAGAATTGGTAGCTTTCAGCTCTTTAAAGGATATATTAGGGAGGAATCATCAAGTTTGTTCTTAAATAAAACGCTGCTATTATTGATCGGTGATCAATTCTTTTATAGTCTTATAAGAAAGAGTTCGTTGTGATAGCCTGATATCTTCTTACAGCGCCCGTGCTGTAAATGTTAATTTTATGTTCGAGCGGTGCGACCTAGAGTTTAATACCGGCTTCCAAAGTTTTTCAGGGAAGTGTACTCAGAGGAGATCATGTCGAAAGAAATTCTCTTTTCAAAACTCATTCTTTTTCAGAATATTAGAGTAGGGGTTTGAATACTTCAGCGACAAAAAAATAAATTATTTTATAATACTGCCATCGATTTAAATTGAAATTGAAAATTAGGACATCACAGACCGTAGTCTACTAAGTTGTGTGTTGGTTTATTAGACGTGAGACCTCGATTCAAACAGATTTCTGGCAAAAACTCTGAGGATAAATAAAAATGAAAAGAAAAAGTATTGGTCAATGGGTGCATTGCGTACATAGGTTCCTGTAACACCCCGTTTGGGTTTTCTGAGCCCCAAATATGGCAATTTGCTTGTCAAAATACCCTCCCACATCAAAATGAGTTTCATCCGAATCATGAATTTCTTGATAAAATTGCCATCATCGTGTAAGTGAAAACGAAGTGAATGGTCATGCGGTTTCAACACTTGGACCAATTGAACTTGGAAAGGTGTTGTACAATTTTCATCGTAAACTTATGCATGAAACGGTTGCTTGTTTAATTCTTGAGAGCGATGACGAGTCGATCTTGATGGATTCTCACGCACACTCTCGGCTACAGTTTCGATATCTTCGGGTATACGCACTGTACGAGTAGGCTCACATCTTGGTGCATCAACAATGAAACCAGTTTTACGAACTTTACCAATAAACTTGCGTATACCGTTCGCTGTTGGTCCTTCTCTGCGACCAAATTTTGTACAACGTTTTCGTGCAATTTCCGAACATTTGTTTTTATTTTGGACCCAAAAAAAATAATAAATTGCTTTAGGAACTTATTTTTCTAGCGTACTGTAGACATACACCATTCGCTAATGACATTTTTCTCTTTTGGATTTCTTAAAACACAAAAAAAAAATTGTCTTTTATTCACATGCATTAAATAAAGGTCAATCACAACAAAGGCACACAATTTATTGGATCATTTCAATTTTGGTTGCCTTTAAACTATTTAACGGACTCGTTACTTATAGTATACCCTACATTAGGTATATTGTATAAACTATAAAAAATGTATTCAAAATAGTGGCAAAAAATGGAGGTGATAAGTGTGTACGATTGTGAACTTAAACCAAAATTTGCCAAGCTTATGAAAACTTCTTATCGCACAAAATTTTTAGCATAAAGGAGAAATTGTCATTGTCTAGTAGGTAGTGTAGTTTGGCCAACTCCTACCATCAGATTTCTGGCAAAAACTCAGAGGGTTTCTTGAAAGTTGAAAAGTTTCCCAGAAAATCTATTGTTCGGAGTCGACTTTAACCTGTAGGTCCCTCCACTCAAGTATAAAATTAACCCACACAATATGAGTGGTGCGAAAATGTAGGTCGTATGCCTGGCTGATAATGTTATTGGATAAATTGAGAGAGTCGCAAGTTGGATGATTTCAAACTCAGTCTTTGTTGGGTTAACTTGCACCCCACATGCGGTACGCTGTTTAGATAATCTCAGACCATATTTCAATAAATTTTTTTCCTTGCAATGCCGTTCGAAAAGCAATAAACATGCAACATGATTTTTTAATGGCTTTTATTAGGGTATTCAAGTGTAACTTGTGGTGTCCTACGAACATTTTCAAAATATTTGAGATGCCTGAGGTATGTTCGATACACCCATATCGTAATAGTTTTCTGACTCAGGCTTAATCGATATTGATAGCTCATTTAATATCACGTCAAGCAATCGGAGTGTATTCTTGACTGACTAACGAGTATAACGCAGATTCGGTGACGTTGAATTGGTACCCAGTCTGAGAGATGATTAATAATTCTTTCAAGCGATCTTGAACTTGATATTTCTTTGGAAATTAAAGTAATGATAACTGTAAACCGAAGTCGCCGCAGTGTAGTAGGAAGTAAGTCGGCTTACTAAGCGAAAGGCCTCGGTTCAAACGAAATATGAAAAATATTTCTTCGGGACTTCCTCTCAGCAGATTTCTGGCAAAACTCAGAGAGTAAATAAAATTACCGCGAAGAGTATCTCCAAAAAAAAAAAAAAATCTGTCGTTCGGAGTCGACTTTAAACTGTCAGGCCCGCCACTCCTGTATAGAATTAATACACACAACATAAGTGGTGTGTGAAGCTAGGCCGTAATCCTGACTGAAGAGTTGTAATGGCCAATTATGTACGCATGTAATAACTGTAAACATACCCTGAACATTATCAAAAGCCATGGCGTGAGGATATCCAAGTTCGCCTGATTCCTTCGCAAGATTTCATCAGAACTAGGATATTCAAAAGGACGAAGGCTTTTCAATGCCCATCTATTGTTCTGAGATCAATATATCCAATATATTATAAGTTTGGGTGCCCGAACACCATTGAGGCAAGTCCATGACATCTTGGGAAGTCTGGGAATTTTCAATATTGCTTGCATAGAAATGCTTCCAGGACTTTTTTGCCGCTTTCATAAGAATTTGTACGCAGGCCATTGTTGGTTTTTTTTTTATCTTGTTAAACACTTTCATGTAAATCTTGCATTTTGCGGAATTTCAGCATTACACCAGCTACACTAAACCTTCTGTGCATTTCTAATAGTTTTCCTACAGGGTGTTTCCTTGTGTTTACTTGTGCTAAGACGCATGTAAGTAGTTCCATTGTGGAGCATAATATGGACTCATTGCTAATGGAGTTTTGGAATCCAAGTAGAACAGAATTAATTCGAGTTTGAAATCCTTACTGCTCCATACAAATTAGAAATCTGAAAGTAAATAATGGTAACACAAGGGACCCCTATTCCCTGCAAATTATATGAAAATTTCTTCTCGATTTAATTTTTTCGTTACACAGAAAAATAGAAAAGGCCAGCGTTTGAGTAGAGAACTTAAAATAAAATAAAACTTTTACACAAACAACTACCACATCCATGCAAGAGTTTTCAAAATATAATACACACGAGCGAGCAGGCATTTAAAATGACTGAGAAACTATAACAACAACAAATTCTATACAAAAAAAAAGTGAGAAAAAAAATAAGAAGAGACATTAAAAAAATGAGGGAAACGAAAATCATTTTGCATTTTTAACAACAAAAAATTTTTATTTTTGTTTTCTTTTTATTTTTTTGTGTTTGAAACACAGGCGAATGAACGCACAAGTTCAAGATTCTCTGAAAACAAACGCTACACGATGCCATTTCATTTACACTTTCAATTACACACTGTTTTTGTCTGCTTTTGTTTTGAAACGGAACATATAGACAAACAGAATGCAACAACAACAACAACAAAAACACAATTTTTTTTGTTTTTGTAATAAAAGATACATAAACAACCTTAAATGGAAAATGTAGTCCAATTCAGTTTGCTGGGGATCCTTGTGCAGTCGACGTTAGCATCTATGTAGCTGCGTTATAACTGTGACTGCGTACTGTAAAATATTAGTCATACATTCGTTCGTTCACCACGCGTCTCCGCGTAAACAAAATATCTTTCTTTAGCTTCTTATTTTTATGCTCATGTGTTTTACTTTAGTTTTGTTGTGGTTCCTGTGTACCGTTCTGTTATTTCTTGTGTGTGTGTATGAGTGTCTGTTAGAATATTTTCTATCGCAGCGCAAAGTCTCTAAGCCTTCCATAGCCAAATGAAATGCTATTTTTAACACCAACTTTTTAAATCTCTTTAGTTTTCGTTTTTCTTTTAAATTTTCTTTTTGTTTTTGTATAGTTTGTTGTTGTTGCCATTTTTTTTTTTTTATTTTCGCGTTAGTTTTCCGTTGGTAACACATTAGATTTAGAATTAGAATTCCAATTAGACGCCAGCCAATAAGAACAACAAAGATTCTAAAGACCAGCATTAGCCAGACGCCATGCCAAATAAATGCGACAACATTTTGCCTTCATATTGGCTTTTGTTGTCTAAAATACTTGAAAATAGATTTCCTGCGTTAGAAAACATTTTCTGTCATTTTCTGTTAGAAGCACAGTCCAAAGTTCATCATTTGTCTGATACGAGTGCCACTTTTGTTTTAAATTCAAATCTTTTTATAGATGTTTTGCTTGACTATGTAGGGCCAACTATTGGACGCAATTTATACGGACAGGAGCTAAAGTTTCTAACATATTGCCAAGCATTCAATTAACGTTTAAAGAATACATATTGAATAAATCGCCTCGTCATAACACTGCTAATTAAAGTACAGAACATTAGTCTGACTATGTTAGCACATTATCTCGACATCGGTGGAATATTAAGGTTCAAAATTTCTCTCTAACTTCGATTACATATCAACATAATTGTGAAGCTATGTTAGTAACTCTACACAGAATGATATGCGCTGAAAATTTATAATTGTTTCTAAATTATTTGGACCTGAACTTGGATCTTGGCACAGTGGTCTTAGAATTTCGATACCAATTAAATCAGAATTTTCAATATATAGGGTGGGCCATTTAAAAGTTTCAATTTAAATATGAAATAAAACAAAAACCGTTTGAAATTTTGCCAAATCTAGTCTGGTGATTGTGAAGTACAATTTTTGCGGTTAGAAATGGCTACCGGGGCTGGCCTTACAGTACCTAATTGGATCGAACCAATTTCCGTATATTTTTTCAGCTGTTTTGGGATAATATCTCGGCAATGGCATCACGAATATTGGTCTTCGAAGGCTTAACTGACAGTGGTTTGCTGGCATAACACTTTTCTTTAACGCCCCACAGAAAATAGTTCAAATTGCATACGTCCATACATACATAATTGGTCATTACAATCAGTCAGGATTTCGACCTAAATTCTCTCACCACTAATGTTGTGTGTGTTAATTTTATACATCAGTGGCGGACCTACAGTTGAAAGTCAACTTCAACCGACAGATTACTTAGAAAATTTTTCATGACAATTTTATTTACTTTCAGAATTGTTGCCAGAAATCTCTTTCGTTTCGTTAGAGTTGTCTGAGATGGGTTTTGGTACCTTGGCTTTACGTATAAAAAGTCAACACTTTACGTACTAGACTACGACGACTCTAACTCTCTGTTTGAAATCGTATAAACCTGAAAAAGAATCCGAGCACCATAGAACCTAAAATCCAATGAATTTGTATGCGTTCAGCAAGCGTAAATTTTTGATTGGGAGTGGTATGAAATGAAACCAATAAACGTTCTCTGCAATAGATTAAGTTTTTTTTGACAGAACTGTACTTAGTTTTCTCTGAATTTAAAAATCTATCAAACATTTTCATGAAAATATCATCAGAGTTTCTATCATTTAAAGGAAAACATGAAAATTATACTCATCAACCCCACATTAAGTTTTCTATTTTCTATTTCAGATTTTAATATCCCTGCCTCGTTGCGTAAATTAAATTGATTCCCCTCTTTAGAAAATAAACGAAAATTACATGACAACCACCACAAAAACTTCAATAAGAGCAAGAAAAATTTCAAAAAATTAAACAAAATTTCAAAGTCCATACACTTTAACAAACAACATTCTTTGTCTTTGGATTCCTTCAGATAAATACTTGAAACTGAAAGGCAGTTTCAAGACGTAATTAGTCGAATAAAGAAAGAACTAAAAAAAAAACTTTCCCGATCACTTATCCAGAAAGTCGAATTTATGATTCTAATGTTGAAAGCTGCCTTAAGTTGTAGAACATTGGAAAAGGTTCGTATATTCTACATTCAAGTAGTCTTAAGCGCCTATTGCACAATCGAACTTCGCCTGCAAGCATTGCTTGAAGGAGAACTCGTGTATCAAGGCAAAATGTTTGATAGTAGGCAGGATTAAGCTCTGTTTCTCCCATCAGGTAGTTGAAGTATGATCGTGTAATAGGCTCTTTAGGTTAAAGTGAGTTAGTTAGTTAGAGTTCATGAGATCTGTAATGAGTTTCAATATTTCTTTGTAGATCCTTTAATTTCTTCTTTCCTTAAAATTTTTTGAAAAATATTTTACAGTGTAATGCCGAATAGAATCCCATTTCAAATACGAAACATTTTCTTGAACATTCTTATAAGGCAAGCTGCCAGCAGCTTCACTTAAAATCCAATATATCTACTCGTACACATAAGAAATTGAAAGTTCCCCTCAAAAGAAAAAGTCCCAAAGAAATATCATTAAACCGAATGAAGAAAACAAAAATCAAACGGCAAATAAACAGAATTAGGAAACAAAATCATTTCCCATCTTCTGCAGTCTCTAAATTTCGTATACAATTTATACAACAGAGTGATGTACGTATGCGTGCGTGCTTTTAGCCCCCTGCAACGTTAGACACATTACAACAACAATGGGAACTATTATTGCATCAGAGTTTTCCTTTTTCCTGTATACTATTCTGTATCTAGCTACCATAGATTTCATTTATTTTTGTTTTATTTTAAGCAGATGCGCATGTGTGTCGTATATTTTTTTACCAGCCTCAACATCCTCAGCTTGTTGAAACACAGAAAGTAACGCCATCAGCCTCTGTTTTACAAGACTGTTGATTTTCCGCGTGTCTTCCAATAAGAAAACGCAGACGAGCTGATGGATTAGAGTGCGTTTGAATGCCTGGCGCATGTCATTCGTAATGTAAATGAACTCCGATCTAACAGTGTTGCTAAAGCTATTTATATTGTTATGTTTTTACCTTTTAAAAACGCTAATAAAAATGAAAATAAATTTGTGTTTAATTTTAATTAAATTCTTTATTAATCACACAACTTTTGTGTGCCACTGTTCGCAACTTATTGTAACAACAATTGCTTTATTTGTTATTCCTTTGTTTATGCCCTTTGCAATAAACAATAACAATTATCACACAATTGTTCGGTAGATCTTTGTAACAGAGATCTTCAAACCACAATTGCTTACTTCAAACGCAACGCCTCTTCACACAAGACTGACTGAACTTCTTCTCCGATTTTGCATGCTTTGCCTTGCCTTTTATATAGCGACATAAACAGTCTGATAAAGGTCCTTGAATGCGAGCGTTCGAGCCCTCGCCTTCTCGAGAGTTCTATGAATGTAAACATCGTTGTTTACATTTATTTATGCTTTCTTGTTTGGTGTTTTTGTATCTTGTTTACCTTCACCCTTGCAGTGTTGTTGTTGCTTATTATTTACTTGTTTATCCCACTTTCGTAATAGTGATGTTGTTGGTACATTTTTGTTTATTTGTTAATCAAGTAAACAAGTCTGTTGTTTTGTTTTTATAGCTTTTGTTTAACATTTTAATGTGAAACGGTGTTACACCATTTCCATTTTCGTAATAATCAACAATTTTCAAAATACAATAGTGGGTGGTCTGGTATTCATGCTTATGAGTTGCTGCAACGTGGCTCAGCTACCTTTGTTTTAACTGTAATGTTCCTAATCTCATCATTGCCTAATTAATCATTGCCTTCAAATTGACTTCAATTACAGCAATCCCTCTCTAATAGCAGACTAGTCAGTCTGCATATCTTAAAGTTCATATTGTTTCTTTGTTTTTTCAAAACGTCTGAAATAAAGTTCCCGCGATTTGTGGCGTCAACTTAGATAAGAGAATTTAAAATTTTCTCATTTAACAAAAAAATATTTTTAGGAGTTCGTAATAAACAGATGTCTCCGTAGTCTAGTAAGTAGTGCGTTGGCTTGTTAGACGTGGGAACGCGGTTCAAACCCCATGGAAGACATTTAAAAAAAACCAAAATATGAAATAAATGTCTTCGGCGACTGTCTTCAGCAGATTTCTGGCAAAAGCTTTGAGAGTAAATAAAATTGCCATGAAAATCTTTCACAAAAATCGACGTTTCGACTCGACTTTAAACTATAAGTCTCGCCACTCATATGTTAAACTAACATTAACATTAACGTTAACAGAACATGTTTGTTTCAATAAATTTCAATTTTCAATTTTTTCAACAATAATACTGTCGGGCCGCGATGTGGTTAACCGGTAATCCTGATTAACCGTGGTGGCCAACGATCTGTGTATTGTTTTATGTATGCAATGTCTTCAAATTGTTTATTTCAAGTAACCCTGATTAATTCTATTACTTCAAATTCATACATACAATATAATAAACATGAATACGGGGAATTCCCTTGTTTGCATACGAGTGATGAGATTAATTTTGAAATTTGAGAAGTGCGGGTGTTTAGATCTTGTTATACGATTTACCGTGAAAATCGATTATCCGTAATTATTCTGGTCCCGACTGTAACATGGAATATTTAAGTTTTTAAACAAGAAATTGTATTTGTCCCAGGCAAGGTTGGCAAAGAAACACCATCAAAGCAAGTAACGGAGGCACCGGATTCCGGAGGCACCGGACTCCGTTACTTACTTTGATGTCAACAAAAAAAAATTAAAAAAATTACTGGCAATGCTGACTGAATGTCAAAATGGTAGTTCCTGTAAAACGAATGGTTTCAGACGAACGTCTGTCTGCACGAAAGACCCAAACAAAATCGAGTGGCTTAGTTTAGCACAGTGTTGCAGTATTTTGACACTGCTTTTACAGTGTTGTATTCGTTTTCAAAATAAGCTCACCTTATTAGATCTACCTTGATTTAGATAGTTCATTGAGTTTTCTTTTCAATTCCAAATGCCATCTAACTTTAAGGATTTTGATCCCTCCATATCAAGCTTAAAAGGTTGTTTATAACAAAACGGAGTAATTATTTCAGCTGTCTTAGTATTGTACGCCTATACAAGTGATCTGTAGAGAAGTGATGCTCACGCTCACGTTCAGTTACATCACAAATCTCATATTCCTCATCATTTTTTCTCTTTCTTATTCACGAGTTCAAAAGTCAATGAACTTGAAGATTTATCCCCTAAACTCTCCTTCTTGTTTAGAAATTTTAAATTGTTTTTAAGTTAAGAGAGAGAGGGGTTGAGTAAATATTTTTATTAGCGTTTCTCATAATATTTGTTTTTATTTTTGTTATTGTTTTAGATCAACCCACAGCCATGCATCAACAACAGCCTATTTATAATGATCTGAATGCATCGTTTACCTCGGAAGGAACGGATGTATCTTATGACTCGGACTCTACATTTCAAATCTTTAACGAATTGCAATACACTTTGCAAAAGCAGCAGCAGCAGCAACAACAGTCTTCTAATAGTGTTGCCATAAATATACAAAATCCAACGACCAATGGATATAATACGGGCATAATTTATGGTTTTCGCACACGTCATTTATCCTGTATTGAGGAAAATGATTCAGATTCCCTACACTCATCATCCATTCCAAAACAAGCATTTGAAATGATACAAGATGTTGATGAGAAATTTAAAAAATTAGTTTCCGAAGAGGTCAATACTACTACTACTTCTTGGCTCGATACTGGTGAGGATGAAGTCGATCACATTATCATGATCGATGAGTCTAGGTTGTATGATGCGGAATATTTCGATGAGCTAAGTGCCAGTCAGTTTGCATCAAAGGATATTGAAGCCGATGAGCAGTTCGGTGTTAGTGGCAGTGAGGAGTTGTGGCAAAGCACAGTATCGGAACCGGTTTATCGTACTCGCTTTAATGGTGGTCGACCCAACATACCGGATATAATGACTACTTCCTGTTATGGTGCATTGAATAGTTCATTTGGCAGTGAAACATCTGGACCAACGGGCAATTATGAGCACTCTACGCCCACTAAGGTGCAATCGCAAACCAACAAACCGGAACCCATTTATGCTACTCCCGAAAAACGTCGTGACTGTAATCGCAGTTTTGATTCATCGTGTCCCTCACAATCCAGCTCATTGTATGGCGATTCAATGACCTCATCGTTGGATTTGAAATGTATGGCACCAAATCTTAGCTTGGCACGTAGCTCTACTAATAATCCATTGGAAGTGTCAAATATTTCCATGGATAACTCAAAATCCGAATGGAATTCAACAGGCGACAATAGCACAGCTTTTGGTATCATTTCTTCCGCTGAGGATATGACCGATGAATTAGCGGTTAAATGTATAACTGCTGCTGAAAATGGTAAGTCTTGCATAATGTTAGCGAAGTTTAGTTATAATTAAATGAGATTCGTTGTGTAGATTATAGTTTGTATGAAATTCTTTAAGTTACGAACCTTTGAGAAAAAAACCTAAACAAAACTTTCTCCTGCTAAAGGGTGGGGTACCTCGCGGCTGGCCTCACAGTACCTTATTCGATCGGAGACCAATTTTCGTGCACGTTTTCGAGTGTATGGTAGTGATTGGTGTGGGCTTTCTGAGCCCCTAAATACGGCAATTTTGCTTATTAACGAAGCAATTGAACTTTGTAAGGCTTCATACCGAGATCTTTTCGTAATTTTTATCGTTTACTGATGCATGAAATGTTTAATTCTTGAGAACGATCACGAGTCGATCTTGATGAATTTTCACGCACACTCTTGCCTACAGCTTCTGTATTTTCGGGCGTACGCACAGTACGAGCACGCTCACACATTAGAGCATCAACAACGAAACCAGTTTCACGAACTTTACCCACAAACTTGCATATACCGCAAATTGGTTCTTCTCTGCAACCAAGTTTTGTACGACATATTCGTGCAATTTCCAACCAATTGTCTCTGTTTTGGAACTAAATTTCCAACAAAATCTGAAGTTGCTCAAGCGTAAATCGATTCATTACGTGCAGTGGACATAATACACTGAATTTTGTGACAAAATATAATGGCATAAGTATTGCCAGATTTCACGAACTTTTTCAATAAACTTATGTATGCTGGGCACTGTTAGTCTGTCCCTCTCTCTAACCTAATTTTGTACGACATTTTCAGGCAATTTCCGAAATAAATCTCCCATAAATCCCAACGTTGCTCAAGCGTAAACCGATTCATTAAGTTCAGTGGAGACAGAATACAATGTCTTAAGTATTGCCAGATTCAAAATAACCGATTGATTTAAATTTAAACCGATAAATGGCCCACCCGATATTTATCGAAATAATTTTCTAAGAAAAGAACGTAACGAAATATTAGAGGACAAATTGAATCAAAATCAGATTTTATCTGTAAGTTAGTAGGCATGTGGTGTATAAATGTTCTATTCTAAAATTTGGGTTGAATGATTGATATTTTGACAAACTAAGTTGATGACGATTACACTCGACGCCAAAAACAACATCCAGAATTTCGAAACCGCCTGATAATCAAAAAAAAGGGGAAATTTGTATGGCACTTGTCTTACAATTGCTGTCAGTATTTTGTTGCGTCTCGTCTAAGAAAAAATTTGTTTGTTTAGGTTTTAAAACGTTAGAACAAGTTTAGATTATTTTTTGTTTTTTTTTTTTTTTTGTCTTGAATGAATAAACTTGTTTGGCAAGTGTTGGCCAGATAGCCGCTGCTTCATTAGGTTTTAAACGGCAATGCTTCTGTTTCTTTCCTTTTGATTTTGCAGTTCCTTTTTGATTGTGGTCTGTTTTACCTTTTCTTTGTGTTCCTTTAGTGTTGTTTATATTTGTTGTTATAATTATTGTTTTCCTTTAATAATTATTTAGTTTACTGCCATTATTTAAGAGAAACTTAAAGGAATGAAATCATTATTGAAAAATATGTTGCATTTCAGAAATGTTTGAAATAAGTTTTGTGACACACGATCTCTCTGAAGATCATTAAATCTCATGCTATGATGTGGTTTTCGTTGAACATCTCTAATTTGAGTCCCTGTAAATCCAAATTGGCTTAAGGATTTGATTGTTTATAAGAAATGGGTTTCTTTATATCAAATGTCTTTAGTTTATGAATCCTTCGTTTCTTTTCTTTTGAGAGCATTTGCAGCTCAACCATTTTTCCTGGATTTCCGTTTTATATCGGAATGTCACTAAGCGCTTGCTTTCTTTAGTTTCATATGAAATGTTTGCGAGAGTTCATCAAAACTTTTTATTAGATTGAGAAAGAGCTGTTGATGCCATTATATATAGAATACAATATCGTTCAAATGTCAGGCAAGGCTTCTCTTCTCTCCAATTATCCATGACTCTGGCGCATAAATCAGGCTGTATTAGATCGGTGGTGTGGCTAACGTTGGGCATACATCTGCTGCTTAAGAAAACACTACAAGAAAATTTCGGTAGCAAGTTAATATCCCTTCCATGTGAATTCACCATGCCCTTTAAATGTCTACTGTAGAACAACCATTATGACATTAGTTGCTTGAAGAGCAGCGCCGATCTGTTGAAACCCCATGTCATTGGTGTCAACGTTGTCCTCAAGGAAATATGGACCGATGACGCTGCCAACCTAAAATTCATACCAAACAGTGATATTTTCGTAATACCTTGGATATAGTCGGCGTAGTCTAGTAGGCAGTGTGTTGGCTTATTAGACGAAAGGCCAGGTTTCGAATCCCCGGTCAAACATCACAAACGAAATATGAAAAAATATTTCTTCGGTGACTTCCTCTCAGCAGATTTCTGACAAAAACTCTGAGAGTAAATAAAAAATTGCCATGAAAAAGTCGGCTTTAAACTGTAGGTCCCACCATTCATGTATAAAATTAAGAGGCAGCTGTATTGATTGTCAGGAACAGTTCCTTTAGCTTACTAGGTAGTCAATTAGCTAAAGCGATGTGATTCAACGGTTCTATCTCATCAGATTTCTAGCAAAAACTCATACAAATAAAATGGCCATCAAAAGATTCTCAAAAAAATACTGTCATTCGGAGCCGGCTTTAAACTGTAGGCCCCACCACTCATGTATACACATGTATATACACAACATAAGCGGTGAAGAGAAGCTAGGCTGTAATCCTGACTGAAGGGTTGTAAGGGCCAATTATGTATGTATGTATTGGATGCTCATAGATCTCACATCAAATTCATGAATTTGGTTTGTTTACATATCCATTTATCGCTGAAATGGATCTCATCGCTGAAAATGACTTTTCGATGAAAATTAAAGTCAATTGTCTATGATCGTTTACCTTCAGTTCCTGGTTCAGTTGAATTTTTGTACGGGTTCAGGGCCAATTCATGCACAATATTCATCTTGTTACAAAAGGCCGAGTTCTTGTGAAAGCACTGGGATTCTCGGATTGTCCTACACAATCTTACTGACGACGGCGATGTTTTCGTTACATCTTACGTTTTGTCGATGTACTAGCCGCTCGTTTTCTGAACCAGTAAGCTCGAATTTATTAACCATATTGCGAATAGTCCTCTCTATAGGACTCTTAGGATTAGGACGATAAGATGGGCTAAGCGCGCTATACGTTGTCCATTTTGATAAGATAATGTGTTTTGAGAAAAACGTATGATGGTTTAGAAACTTAAGTGCAATAGTACATGGTGGAAAGCCCATAATGTTTGACTGGAAAGAACATAATGTTTGACTACAAAGCAAAATGTAAAAAATTGTCCATAATTAAACGTAGCCACAACTATGATTTCGTTTGAAAATATCTAAGTACTGTTATCTTCTTCTTTCTTTTGATAAGAAAAGATTTTTGTTTATTGCATAGAAAACAATCAAGCCATTGCAGGCAAACTGACAAAGTAAGAGCATAGAACTCAAGGAAAAGTAAAATTCATTTGGGCCATAAAACTATAGGTAACAGCTGTTGGAAGAAAAACTTAAGCTGATGGAAAGTAAATGGGAAATACTTAGATTTGTAAAAGCCTTTTAAAGGCTTGAGATATCGTTCATTTGAAGATCTGGTTTGATTACCTTTTTTTATTCTTTCTTATTTCGAAGCATTAGTTCTTCTTTTAAGTTTATTTTCTCATTGTCGGTCTTTCGGTCCATGGATTTGTCTGTCCTTCGACTTCTATGTACATTGTCTATCCCATATATTGAACGTTTTTTTTTTCTGTTTTTCTTTTTTAAGCTCAAATATATGGTAAGAAGTTCTTTTGCACAAAAAAGTTTTTTATTTTTCTTCTGTCTACCTGTATCCCTTCATATGGTATGTACATACGTGGTACGAACATGGATAAGCATATAGGTACGGTATGATATATAGAGAGGAGCATATAAATATTTTCCCATACATTGTCTACTGGTTATAACATCTACGACTGTGTCTTTGTGTGTTGATCTTCATTCAATATAAATTATGTTTCTGGTGCTGTGCAAAACAGAAATTTAAACTGAAATTTTTTCTACTCTTTGTACTCTTGTACTCAACTCCAAACCTTTCTAAATAAAACGTACCTTACTTTACTTTACAGTCAGAAGGAAATAAACACAGGGTTTACTTGCATAGTGTACATGATTCATATGATATACAGCGTCTACACTTTTCAAAAGTTTAGTAAAAATACACACACAATATTAAATAAAGGGTGGATCATTTAAAAGTTTAAATTTAAAAATGCAATGAAACAAAAACATTTTGAATTTTGTTGCGCAGTACAATCGTTCCGTTTAGAAATGGAATATTAGTTCATTCATATGGCTGCCGCAGTGGACCTCACAGTATCTCATTCAATCGAACCAATTTTCGTGCACTTTTTCAAGTTTATGGGATCGTATCGCTGCAATGGCATCACGAATGTTGGTCTTCAAATGCTCAATTGTCTCTGGCTTGCCGGCATAACAATTTTCTTTATAAGCGCCCCACAGAAAATAGTCCAACAGTGTCAAACCGCAGCTTTTTGGCGGTCTACTGACGTCAGCATTTCGGCTAATTAAACGGCCATCAAACGTTTGATGCAATAAATCGATTGTGGCATGAGATGTATGGCAAATTATACCATCCTGTTGAAACCAACCATTGCTTACACCAACACCATTAAGAGCGTGTACAAAAAAATTGGTTATCATGGTGTGACAGGTGTCTCCATTGACTTGAATTGTTGCGCCGTTCTCATTTTCATTGAAATAATGCCTCCGCTCCGTAAGCCACTGCAAACAGTCACTCGTAATGAGTGCATTAGCTTCTGTAGGACCACATGTGGGTTTTCTGAACCCTAAATAATGGAATTTTTCTTATTAACATTCCCACCAATATAAAAATGAGCAAAAGCTCCGAAGAGATGACTTTTTTTTGGCAAAATTGACATCATCGTGCCAATCTAGCGAATTGAAAACGAAGTGAATGGGTATGAGATTTCAACTCTTAAAGCAATTGAAATTTGTAAGGCATCGTACCAAGCTCTTCTCGCAAAATTCGACGAAAACCTGGTGCGTGAAATGTTCAGTCCTTGAGAACGATGATGAGTTGATGTTGATGGATTCTCACACACACTCTCAGCCACGGACATGATATTTTCGGTTGTACGCACTGTACAAGCACGCTCAAGTCGTGCTGCATTAACAATTAAACCGGTTTCACGAAATTTAGCAATGAACTTGCGTATACCGAGCGCTGCTGGTCCTTCAAAGCGATCACATATTGTACGACATTTTCAGGCAATTTCCAATCAATTGTCTTTGTTTTGGAAATACATTTTTAATAAATCCCACCGCTGCTCAAGCGTAAATTGATTCATTATATTCAGTGGGGATAATATACTGAATTGTGTGACAGTATAGAATGACATAAGTATTGTTAGATTCGAAATAACCGATGATTTAAATTTAAACCGATTGATGGCCCACCCTCTATATATGATGAAGATACAACAAATCTTTACTACCAGTTTTGTTGGCATTATAAAGAAACAGACCGTTGTACATACGCTTTCAGCCATTGCTTCCATGCTGTTGTAATGCCGACATTTTTTGTTCCTGTCTCGCAGAGTGTTGTTCTGTGCTATATTTTCCAAAATATTTTATTTCGCGGTTGCAGCATTTGTAAATATTTTGTGTCATGACTTCTCCCTTTTTTTCCATTCGCTTACTAACAATTTGCACGTGATTTTCATGTTGTTGTTATTTTGATTATGTATCTTGACATTATCTTTATAAGACGGTTTGTCTGGATGTATCGGAATGGTGTGAATCTTTCAAATTTCTGTTCCTTTACAACCCAACTGCATATCTCATGAATGATGATGATCAATTTTTAGTAATTTTTTTTGCCAATGCTTCATTATGTCTACCTGAATGCGTATGAGGAAGAGTTTTTGCTTCCAACTTTTTTTTTTATTTTTTTGAAGACAATTTTTCTGGTCACCTTTACAAACATTTTTAAATTCATAATATTTCTCTTTTATTACCAAATTTTAATTTTTTCATTTGATTTATAACTCATGTATTTCGTACATACATACGCATATATATCCACCTTGACAATATAAATGATCGTATCATATTTGCAATGCTGGAAAAAGGTTAAAAAATGTTTTCTGTTCGTTTAAAAAAACGATCTTTCTATAGAAACTTTTATTAGGATTTGCTGCTTTAATGCTTTTGCCACAGCTTCAAAGCTAAAAGAGAGTTAGAGCTCTAACTCATTAAGCGTGTCATACAAAACTTTGTATGTTTGTCTTGTCAAATTGGTTTGAAATCTTCAAGACTCGAACATATTCACTTGAAACTTGTATACGATGAATTTCAATACACTATTCCCCAAAGTCACCTTTGTCTGGTAGGTATTGTGCCGGCTTATTAGACACGAGGCCTCCGTTCAAGGCCCAGGTCAAACATATTGCTGGAAAGTTGCTAATGTAGCATCAGTCTCCAAAACAATTGAGACTAATAACCCGGAGAACTACCGCTCAATAGCAAAATGTTCCGTTGTTTCCAAACTTATGGAAAGCATGATAAACCACAATTTAGTGAAATATCTAGAGTCCAACAATCTAATTATGGACAGGCAGTACGGTTTGCATGTTTGCAGCTCAACCATTTTTCCTGGATTTCCATTTTATATCGGAATGTCACTAAGTGCTTGCTTTCTTAAGTTTCATATAAAATGTTTGTGAGAGTTCGTCAAAACTTTTTATTAGATTGATTCAGATGTCAGGCAAAGCTTCTCTTCTCTCCAATTATACATAACTCTGGCGCATAAATCATTCACCAAATGGCATGGCTTACATTGGGCATACACCTGAAGCTTTTGAAAACACCACAAGGAAATTTCTAGCAGGATCAAATTGCATGATCTCGGTAGCAAGTTAACATCCCTTCTATGTGAAATCACCATGCCCTCAAATGACTACTGCAGAACAACCACTATGACATGAGTTGCATGACGAGCAGCGCCGTTCTGTGGAAAGCACATAGCATTGGTGTCCAAAACATCAAGATCAAGCTACAATAACGTTCGATTCAACATTGTTCTCAAGGAAATATGTACCGATGTCAACCCTAAATTCATACCAAAAAGTAATATTTTCGTAATATATTGGATGTAGTCGGCGTAGTCCAGTGGGTAGTGTGTTGGCTTATTAGACGAAAGGCCAGGGTTCGAATCCCCGGTCAGATATCAAAACCGAAATATGAAAAAATATTTCTTCGGCGACTTCCGCTCAGCAGATTTCTGGCAAAAACTCTGAGAGTAAATAAAAAATTGCCATGAAAAAGTTTCTCATAAAATCTGTCATTCGAAGTCGGCTTTAAACTGTAGGTCCCACCAATCATGTATAAAATTAACACACACAACATAAGTGGTGTGAGAAGCTGGGCCGTAATCCTGACTGAAGGGTTGTAATGGCCAATTATGTTATGTTATGTAGTGCGGTTTCCATAGAGGCCGTTTTATTGGTGACCTGTTTTCGTTGCTCTAGGAAAGATGGAGTAAGTCTATCCTACAATTTGGTTAGAGCAAGATTGTGGCTTCAGATATTTCTAAACTATTTGACAGGGTAAGGTACGCTGCAATTGTAACAAAACCTTTTGCTTTTGGTGCCGGTAGTCACTTCTCTCGAGTTATATCGAGCTTTCTCAGCGATCGGGCTATACGGGTTGTTATGGATGAGATGAAGGTTCTGTTCTATCTCTATCTCTAATTCTTATTTTCAGTAACGATCTTCTGTCTTTAGCTTCTAATCCTATCTACTCTTTTACAAATGCCGGCAATATTTGCCTTTCATATTCTTTTAAAGTTAGGCCGGGATCTTTGCAGACTAATCCGAAAAGGCAGGATATGAATGACGCTTTCACATCTGACCTACAGTCAATCTGCGAATGGCGTCATTTGAAAAGAGTTGATATTAACGCGTGATAAACGCAATCCAAATTAATTAGCACAAATACGCAGCAATAATAATGTCTCATCGGTATTTTAAGAGCGATGTAAGTATTAATAAGTTAGACTCGCTTAATGTTCTGGTCATGAAAATTCAGTGTGATGTTCGTTGGAATCAACGCCTTTGTCAAATGTCGAAAGAAGCATTCAAGTGCCTCGGTTTCTTAAGATCTACTTACTATTTACATCACTTATATACGACAGAGAGTGAAATACAACTCTCATGTATGGACGAGCGCCTTAAAGCCTATCTTGAGGCTTCTCGACCGCGTACAGAAAAGGCCGATGGTGCTTATTAATGACGGTAGAGTATCCAACTCTAATGATTCATTGGAGCATTGTCGCATTCTGGCTTCCATTTCACTGTTCTATCACTACTTCTACCAATTTTGCTCGTGCATTCTTACGTAGCACCAATCTTTCTGGTAGGATACATCCATTTTTGGTCGATTGACCAATGGTTCGCACACTGCATTACAGACAGAATTCGTTCTGCCTACCTGCAGAGTCAAATCTAATGTCTTTAAAGACTTCTCCATCTGGCCTCCTTCCCATAACCTATTTTTCCTAATTCTAACATAATGCTTTGCATATGTAGGGGCCATCCCCTGAGTGTTGGTTTTATAAAAAAATAATTTTTTTTTAATCAAAACATATTACATTACGCATCCTAAATACCGCATCACTTTAATTATTTTTCCATTATTTCCATTTGATTGTGGTTACCATAGTTTACCTGTATTTTGTTTTATTTTCTTATCAAATGAATTCTTACTACATTATGTGAGTGCGTGTGTGTGCTTAGTTTTATTTTTAATGTGACTTCTGTGTCATTTGATTGTGCTGCTTGCTACCTGATTTCTAAAGTCATTTACAAGATTAATGTCTTATGATTTGTGCATTACACCTTTAGTACTTCCATACTACTACTCTGATACCACAATATCTAGAACAAATAACAACAATAACAACACAATATAATTAAAGCAAGTAATTTTACACGATAAAAACACATTCAATTACAAAACCATAACGAAACCCATCAAATGATGTGAATATCCTTGAAAGTAATATTATCGCTGTATATACGTTGTTGGAGAAGAAAATTAAAACCACACTACCGAAATCCATAAGTAAACCATAAAAATACCTGCATTTAAAACCAATAAATCATTCTTAAAGAATACATCGTAAATGAGAAATTGAAAAATACAAACGTAATCATGATGATTTTACAACGTCAATCAGTAATGAAATACAAACTGAATTAAATCATAGCATATCTCTAGACTTTGACATTTTTTTTTATAAAAATAAACTAAAGACACACACACGCACTAATTAAATGTTAGTGCATTAGTGGTAGATAGAAATAAATTTAATTGGAATTAAGACACTATAAAAGTTTTATTCGATAAAACCCGACTATTTAGTAATGATAGAACATAACATAATAACTATCACCCTATAACCTAAGTCACTTTCATGCACTATCTAGTCGCAATAGTCTACTAGGTAATGGGTGACGTGTGTGCATCGGTTCAAACTCCAGGTCAGATATCCGCTAACGTTTCTCAAAAATCGTTCAATGTTAGGTCCCGCCATTCATGTATCATGAGAAACTAGATCGTAATCCTGACTAAACGGTTATAATGATCACTATTGTTGGGCCATAACACGTTACTATTACATTAAAAAACATTCTACTGATGAAAGCAAAGAGTAAATTTCAGTATTCAATGTGATCCGCAATAAGAACCATGTTTGGTGAGGTTAAACTACAACGTTCACAGCTTTCTTGTGTCCTATAAGTTACCGTTGCATAATACCGATATTACCTGTTCCCCAAAAAAGAATTATAGGTTCTGGCTGGCATCATTCAACCATTCCGACAGTCTTATGAAGGTGTGAATGTATATCAAGTAATCTTTAGCTAGACATGTTTCCTCATTTAATTCTGTATGTCAGAAAATTGTTCTTCTCAGGTTCTGTGCGTTCCCCTTCTTCCTCGTCAGTGCAGCTTCTGCAAATGTTCTGCCAGTCTTCTGATATGAACACCCAGTGGTTAGTGTCTCTTTATCCCTGCTGTGAGTTTCCTCAGATAGAATTTTGATAGGTTCAATGCAAATTCTGTTCTACATATAATCATGACCGGATGGATCTGTCTGGTGTCTCTACCCGTGGGATCTTTTCTCTATTTAATCTTTGCTGGTGAATGGAGGTTTTGTTAGACTATTTGTTTGCCTCATGTGATAATTAATTTGAAATCTTTTTAGGTTTAGCAATTCTTAGACAATCTTAAATGTGGTGATCACATCAATCAATGGCCGCCTTACATACATACATAATTGGCCATTACAACCCTTCAGTCAGGATTTCGGCCTAGCTTCTGACACCACTTATGTTGTGTGTATTAATTTTATATACGAGTGGCGGGACCTACAGTTTAAAGTCGATTCCGAACGACAGATTTTTGAGAAAATTTTCATGGCAATTTTATTTACTCTCAGAGTTTTTGCCGGAAATCTGCTGAGAGGAAGTCGCCGATGAAATATTTTTTCATATTTCGTTTTTGATGTCTGACCGGGGATTCGAAACCTGGTCTTTCGTCTAATAAGCCAACACACTGCCTACTAGACTACGGAGACTTTGGTCGGTCTGAAAATCTCCTGGTGAAGCGGTTATCACAGCCTTTAATTACGATATCAAATTTAAAGAACTTTGGTGGCAATACCCGCCTAACTATCTCTAAATATGTACGACATACTGTGATACTGAATTCGTTCAGCGGATTTTTGAATAGCCTTTATCCGAAAAGGTTTTTTTTTGTGGCAAAATCAACATCACCGTGTAGTTTCTTGTGACAGAATAGAATGACATAAGTATTGCCAGATTCGAAATAACCAATGACTCAAATTTAAACCGATTGACGGCACACCGGATATAAATTCTACACTAGAAATAACATGGAAAGAAATATCTTTTATATATCAGAACCACAATCAGCACAAAAAGATGAGAAAATTTACGTTATTGCAGGGTAAATCAATGTCAAATAACTGTAATGTCAAATAACTGTATTCCAAAATATTGGCCTTTTCTGTTTTATTACAAAAGGGATCTCAAGTAGTCATTTTGTTTCAGAAAACAAATTAATCTTAGAAACCCAGAATCAATTGGACCCCATAAATAATATTTTACAAGCTCATTTGATTGTAGTAGTCGCCGTAGTCTAGAAGGTAGTTTGTTCGCTTATTTAAACGTAAGGCCCCTATTCAAACCCCATATCAGACATTTCAAACGAAACGAAATATGAAAAATATTTCTTGGGCGACTTCCTTTCAGCAGACTTCTGAGAGTAAAAAAACTGCCATAAAAATGTTCTCAAAAAATCTGTCCTTCGGACTCAACTTTAAACTGTAGGTCCCGCCACTCGTGTATAAAATTAACACACACAACATAAACGGTATGAGAAGCTAGGTTGTAATCCTGACTGAAGGCTTGTAATGACCAATTATGTATGTATGTATGCATGTAAGTTCATTTGATTGTAAGGCTTATTTGAGCCGTTAGTTCCTTGTGTATGTATTTTCAAAAGCAACGACAATACACACGAACTTTCAAGCACTCGTAATGTAAATAAATTACAATGAGTTTAGATTTATTTTTAATGACAACTGTCATATATAAACATTGTTGTGTCACATGTATGTATGCATGTAAGATATGAAATGTCAAATGTTTTTATTCTAAGATTTCAAAACACCACACAATGAAAAGTGAAAAATGATAAGAAGATATGAAATAGACATGATAAGGGTATGTATACATATGTACATATATGGCCAGAAGAAGTCTAAGATTAACTCATTCGTTAACATGATTTGCTAACAAATTTCAAGCAATACCTATGTCCATATATACACGTGTGCACCAACACAATAGCAGTAATGCTAAAACCTTAAAGAAATCAAAACAAAAATCAAGAGAATTACTAACAAACGTCACTCTTACTTTCCTACGACCAAATAGAAAATTTTTTTCAATTTTCCTCTAAATTGATAAGCAAATACGCTGTCGTTCTTAAATGAAAGTTGAGGAAACGTTTAAAGTTACCAGTATTCGTGTATTCGTTGGCTAGGTACTCCAATGCAGAGACAAGACAAATTTAAAACCATATAAACACGATACTCGTTGTGGAACGTATTCCATGGGTATTTATCTCTCTCTCTCTCTCTTTCTCTACACTTCATGAGATTGTAGAGTTTCACATGGAGAGTACATTATTACGCTCATACTTGTTCTCTTTAGTTGGAATATGTATCTCAAACACTTGTTGAATTTGTTTGTTCGGTCTTCTCTTTTGGAGGCATTTATCAATGTTTTGATGTTGTTACTGCAAATCAACAAAAAGTATCTTGTCAGTACGAAAACAATAGCTTAAGCTTCAACAACGTGTTAACGGGTTTAAACGACAAGTTCGCGTTAAACGTTTAAATGTTTAACAAAAAACGCGTTAAAAACATATTCTTACACATGGATACACGCACACCATTACGAAAAATTAAAACCCGTAGTTTTTATATTGAGTATCTATAAGATACTTTAAGTATAAAGTAAATAATAAATCATAAAACCAACCAGCCACGCTTAAAATACATCCACAAAAAAATTCTGTGAAATATTAAAATTGAAAAAACAAAAATAACGAATGGATATGTGATCTTGAAAAGAAATCAATTTTAAAAATAAGATTTTAAAAGAATTTTTTGTTTGCATTTTTATAATGTTTAAAGCAAACAAATAAATGTTAAAAATTTAAATTATTGTGCTGTTTTTCGTAAATAAATTTACGATTTCATTAAGTTCTCTTTAAGTTTGCATAAAGAAATACAAGCAAAATGAAGAAAATTCACTAAATTATGCCAGAGAGTTCATCTCATATGAAGGCGAAAAAGATCGAGAACGGAATAAATAAGTGAATAAGGAAATGTTTTTGAAAATATTTAAATATCCAACAGATTAAATCAATTAAACGGATTATTAAATTGAAAATTAATTAAATTTATGATTATGATGATGATTGCATGTGAATACATGCATAAAAAAAATTAATTTATTTAAATTGCCACTTGCATTGGAAAATAAAAAAGAAAATTATAAACAAAAACAACAAAAAAAAAACACAGAATGTGATAAAAGTCCAAAGAAAAAGTGATGAATTTCACTTCAATCAATCACTCAATCAGCTGAATTTATTAAAGTTGCATGAATAAGAAAATCTATAAGAAATAACAAAACTACACATACCTACATACAGTTGTGTTCAAAATAATAGGAGTGCTTTTCATTTTAAAGCAAAGTTTAAAATTACGAAAATTGTCTTTGGTGTATACTGAGCCGTATATTCGTTGTTGGGCAAACGTCTAACATATTGTCTAGACCCAGTGCCATCAAATAAAACAATATTGCTTTTGTCGGTCCACAGTATGTATATTCGCTATTTTACTTTCGCTCAATTGATATGTTCTTGGGCTAACTTTAAACGTGCTGCTGCCTTGTCAGCAATGGCAGCCTTCTTGGACTTTTTGTGAATAAATTGTTTTACATCAGTCGCCTACGAATAGGAGGACCACTTACGGCAAGATTCAGATCGTTTTGAATTTTTTTTTTTTTTTTGAAGACGCCGAAGAATTTATTTTGCTGTATCGCATAATTCGACGGTCATCGACAGTTGATGTTTTGCGTTGCGCTCATGTGTTTCGGGCTTTTTTATTATATTTTAATCATTTGATCGGAGCAACTTAAGGTTTCCTTAATTTCTTTATAAGTTTTGCCTTGTTTTCGAAGATTTTCGTCCCACTACTATCAAAAATTTATGTGAATCACTGTAGAAAAAACTTTGAAAATATTATATGATAGCACTGCTATTATTTTGAACACATCTATACATATATGTGAACATAATTTAGTTTTTTTTTACAACAAAATAATAATATGTGCCTTTTACATACATAAGTATGTACAGTGATTTCAAAAGAAACTAAATATTAAAAAATATTATTAATAAATTACCGTTATTTTTAGTTTAAAATTATTTCTTTAGCATTTTTTAAAATTAAAGCAAACAAAAAAAAAATTAAAAAAAATTTCGAAATATTTTCAAATTTTTTCGAACTTAAAGAGATTAAGTGGTAAAAGTTGAGTTTCGTGATTGTTAGAATATTGTCCATAGTGTACAGTTATTTTTGATGCTCACTGTATATGGTATATGTGTATGTATGTATGTATGTATGTATGTATTTACCTGAGCTAAGCAACCATGAAATCATTGGTAACTAATCAAGTTACATTTCAGATCCATTAATTTTATGAGCTTTTTTTTTAAGTAGAAAAAAAAAATAAAATTGAAAAAAAAAATTAACAAAACAAACATAAGCAACATAAAGCAACAAATTTAAAAGCATTTATATTTTAAATGGAAAATTACAACCAAATAATGTATGGAAATTCAATCTCGGTCTAATTAATTACGTTTAATGAAAATTCCATGCTTCTACATACATAAAGAACTTAATATAAAGTAAAGAACTTAAATAAAGAAAACTATTTTGAATATAAAAACAAAGGAAAACAAAGTTTAAAAATTTAATTAAAGTTTTAAAAATTCCAAATATTGTGTAAACAAAATTATGAAATGCAAGAAAACTTAAAAATATTTAAAAAAAATTTGCCTGCCATGCAGTTTGAGAGATACAAATTAAAAAATTTTTTAAAAATAATTTCAAATTAAAGAAAGACAACAGAATAATAATCAGAATTCATTTTCTTTTAACTAATAATTCAAAAATTATAAAACAAATCTATGAAATATAAAATAAACTTTCCGAAGTTTAAACTTTGTAGAGCTTCACATGGAGTGGGCAGTGTAATGATTTTATTTTATTTACTTGACAATACCTATGATACAGAACTTGTATTATGTTTACAATTTATAAATTCAATAGAAATTAAAATCATAATAATAAAAAAGAAGAAATAATCTACTAGTGTAGGGGTTGTGTGTTCGATTCCAAAAACTTGCATTGTCACACTTTGTTAATAAAGTTTGTGGATTATTTATAAAATAATAACAAAAAAATCGTTTAAAGTTCATCAAAAAATAATTCAAAACAAATTTACCACACATTACTTCCACTGTTTAGCCTACTATAACTTACTTTCCGTTATTCCAAGATGGAGTATAAGTACTTGACATCATCTGAGTGTTGAAAATATAAAACTAAAAATATTATGTATAAACGAATATAGAAATAAATTATTTAAAATTTAAAATAAAATAATAATAATGAAAATAATTTTTAAAATACTACAAAGTGCCATTAATTAATAAACTCGAGTACATATCTGCGGACTTTTAGTAAATTAATCGAAACTCTGAAATTAACCGTTAAAAGTATTGAAAGCATAGAATCGATATGTGATATTAATTCACTTTATGTTTGCTGCAAGTCTAGAAAAAAAAAAGAAATAAAATAAATTTTTTAAAATTCAAAACAATGCAAATATTGACACAATAAATAATGAAAATGATTAATGTTACCGTGAATTTAACGCAAACCAATTGCAGGATATTATTGCAAGTGTAACATACAGTATATTGATGGAATGCGATCGATGATGCAAAATAGTTCTCAGATCGTGAGAAAAAATTTGTATATGTTCCGTACTTTGTTGCTGTAACAGTGCATAAAGAAGTACAAAAATTTTATTTAAAAAAAAAAATTAAAAAAAAACTATGAATTTGCGATACGTTAGCAACAAAAAATATTAAACATACTGATCATCATTCTATTAAAATGGTCTAGATGTCACAATACACAGTGATCGTGGAATCGTGTCCTAAAAACTTTTCAATAGGAATGCCGGAATCCTCATAACAATCTTCTTCAGAATTTTAAATTCGAAATTTATTTTAAACATTAGAACTTATGAGATAAAGTTTACAAATATTATATCAAAACAACTTATTATTGTTTAGGTCATGTTCATACACAAACTATTATGCATACTTGCGAAATTTAAAGTTTCAAATAAACTTGAATTATAATTTCATACATTCTGCGCAAAGTATATACCATATGACTTCAAACAATCTTCTAAACATTAAACAAACAGAGAAATTGTTAAATAATAAATACAATAAATAAACAACACGCATACAATCAAAAAGCAAACAATAAAGATTACGATATTATTTCTACAAAAAGGAAGAACGATAATAATAATTTTTAAATAATCGGACCCACTAGTTACTTGCGCACACCATTTTCAAATTGGTTTCATTTTGATGGATAATCATTTTCATAACCAGCCATTCTATGTAACTGTGACAACTGTCAAATAGCTTTCAGAACTTATATCTTTTTCTTCTCGTACCATATAATTTGCCATTGCTCCTTAAGAGTTTAAATTTTTCAATTGTTTATACAGCTCTCCGTTGTATCTGGATCCACATTAAACATTTATTTTCACGGTTTCTGATCGTATTTTTCTGCTGTGGATATTTCAATTCAACATTTTACTTTAATAAAGTTTCAAATATTTCCTAATGACACAAACACACAAATAGGTTACCAGTATAAAATGAATGATGGCTCATTTGAAGCCTTGGCTGGCTACACATGTTTCATCTTCTAGACAATTTGTAAATTTATACAATTTTCGATGTCCTTAAAGGAATTCCAGTACAATAATACAAATAGTAGTCGAAAGAAGCCAGTCGGGTGAAAGCGGCAGGAGGGACATAATATTTTGATTGCATCCTGAATAGGTTTTGTTTTGAGGGCGGGTTTTGTTTTGAGTGACTGCCTTGTTACGATCATTCTTGTCGTTTTTCGTTAAAATTAAAAATATACTCTCGCTAGCGATGTATATTAACGGCTGCACACAACTTGTTGCTCCCAATAGCATCGTCTTTCTGCCAAATCGATCTGATTTTGCAGCCGAAGTTGATGGTTATCTTTGATTAATACACGATCTTTTCCTTTTAGAAGCCAGAAAACAAAATTCATTGTTCATTGCCAGTGTCTTTGAAACAAAATTTCATTAGGAATTTTTCGATATTCATCTGTCTACCATTTAATTAATGTGAACCCTATTTTCAGAGTTTTGTTTGTTGTCCAACATTTAATATTTCTGCCCTTCTCACTCAAAGTACCATCTTCATCCAATATTGTTTGCAATTTGCCACACTCTTCTTCAAATAATAACAAAAAATTTGAGCTTTCCGCTATTCATTGTTTGCTGTTACAAAATTCGCCATCTTGAACATGATGAAAATATATGATATTGTTTATTTACTGATTTGATATATATTGGATGTGTTTGACAGATGTCATTGCCAATACAAAAAAAGAAAATAAATTCTGATTCACAATAAATGTGCCTTATGGAGACTTATGTATATAGACTCACTACATGACGGTACACCTAGTGTTCTAGATTGATTTATATTTTCTGATAGAAAAGCCTTTCATCAAAGGAATTATTTCTCAAGAACAAGGCCCTCTTACTTGCAACAACTTGCATATTTATGATGTAACTTTTATGTTAGCAGCAGATACAATTGTAAGAGTCATTTGCAATTATATCGCATGAAATAATTAAAATTTTTTCTTGCAATTTATTGCTGTTTTTAAATTAGCATGAAGTGAAGAAAACATACAATTTCAATTAAATTTCCATAATTTATTTGCATTCATTTCACATGAAATGATCATTGTAAAACTTCCTTGCAATAAATATTGAATAAATTCATATTTTTTTTATTTAAGGCAGTCACAGAAAGAAGTATACATACAATGGTGTATGTTTTCTCATCAAACGTTCTTAATTCTCAACTGTTTTAACCAATGCTACAATACTTTTCTCAATTTGATAAAAATCAACCAAAAAAAGTCTTCATAAAGTGGTGTATGTAAACTTTTTTCTTAGACTGTAAGTTGTACTAAATATATATTTCAATAATATTTAGATTTCATTACGCTTATATGTTAAGTTTGTATTCAAAACCTAATGTTCTTACCAAAGTAATGTAACATCGCGTAACAAAACGTAAGATTTCCTAACAAACTTTCAAACTACACAAACACTAAAAAGTATTCCACCATCTGTGCTTCTTTTTTTTATTTTATTTCACATTATCTTGTATTTCGAAATTTTCTAAGGAGGCTATAAAAAAAAACAAAACAAAACACTGATCAACGTAAAAAATCTTACAGAATTAATCGTTTATCTCTTTAGAACGTGATTAGACTTGGTATAAAAAAATTTCTCTCATTAACAAAATAATATTAAAACAACAAAAACAACAGATACAACAACAAATAATAAAAACTTATTTAAAAAACATAAAGAATAAAAAATCATAATTTTTCTATTTTATGGAAGTTTTATTATTAAAAAATAAATTAAAAAAAAAATTATGCTAACAGAGGCTAGTCTTGACTTAACACGATTCTCTATGACGTTCACATTTTTTTCCTCTATTCCCCTAATGAATAAAAATGAATGTGTTTTGTGGTTGAGTTTGAGTATGAGTTTGAGTATGGTGTTGGTGTCGTGTCTGCCAAGATTTTTATCTCTGTCAGTAAAAAAAAAGAAAAAAAGAAAAAAGTGAAGTGAATTAAATTGAAGTTTTCTATACATTGGAATTATAATTAAAAAAAAAGAAGAAGAAAAATAATAAAAGAGTTGCTACATACATACATACATACCTACATATATTGTGTATATTATTACTTACAAAATATATTGAAAAAAAAGAAGAACAAGATTATTTATAAATAATAAACAATAATAAAAAAGTATTTTATTGACAATCAACTGATAAGCCTGTACACGTACATACATATGTACATATGCCATATAATAGATAGAAAGAACAAAAAAAAATAGAGATATTGTAAGCAAAACGTTGAATTATTTTTTGTTTTACTGTATAATTTCAAAGCAGTCTAGAATGCTGATTGTTTTCAATTAAACCACAACGGAAAAGTAATCAATAATAAATATTTATTAATTAATTTATTTAAACCAAAAAAAAAAAGATAATAACAGAGAATCTGTAAAAGCTGTTACACTGCCTGGCAGTAACAGTGCACGACAATTAGTGTGTACATATCAATTGATTGACAATCAACTGATAAGCCTGTACACGTACATACATATGTACATATGCCATATAATAGATAGAAAGAACAAAAAAAAATAGAATATTGTAAGCAAAACGTTGAATTAATTTTTTTGTTTTACTGTATAATTTCAAAGCAGTCTAGAATGCTGATTGTTTTCAATTAAACCACAACGGAAAAGTAATCAATAATAAATATTTATTAATTAATTTATTTAAACCAAAAAAAAAAAGAAATAATAAACAGAGAATCTGTAAAAGCTGTTACACTGCCTGGCAGTAACAGTGCACGACATTAGTGTGTACATATCAGACAAAATTCTACTTTATCAATGCAAAAATAATGAATACGTTAAAAGTGAATACTTATAAACAAATTAAAAAAAATTTTTTTTTTTTTTTTTTTTTTTGTTCCAATGCAAGTGTAAATACTTGATATCTGTAATCTCTGTATAACCATTAAATAAATTTGATAAACTTCTAAATAATTTTACAGTTTAAAATTGTATTTTAAGAATACATACGTTAAATAATTATAATCATAAAACAAAACGAAGAAGAAATGTGTACCTTAGAAGAAATAAAAACAAAAACAAAAAAAAATCTTCAATAAATGAAAATAAAAGAAACCCCGATAATCGTGTTAAGATATACAACATGAACAAAAGCAACAACAACAACAACAACACCAACAATAAGCATAATATCAACAATAATAATAATAATAGTGGTAACGACAACGACAAAACCAAAATAGTTTCAACACAGAGAAATGTGAATTAAATTTCCTTTAAAGAGTAACAAGAATTTAATGATTTTCAAATTGCCTGTTAAAACGTGAAGAAAGAAAAAAGAAAAGAAATAAAAGAAACCGGTCCATATCGGGCTTAAACCAACACAAAAGTAACAGTAGTAGCCTAGCAGGCAGCAGCCAGCAGCCATTAACCAACGGTGCACTGACAACATTCAACAGCAAAATAAACATGACAATTGTCAGCAACAAATGTAATGACACCAGTAACGAAGGCAATGATCTTTCTTAAAAACAACAACAACAACAAAATGTAACAATTCAGAAAAAAATAACAAAAAACAACACAAATAAATGATTCACATATTTTTGTTTGTAAAACAAAGCTGAAGAATAGAAAGCAAAAGAGAATAAAAGATTAATAAAATAAAATAAAAAAAATTTAAGAAAAACATCACAAAGAAATCCTTTTTGAAAAAAGCCGCTTTAGCCCGTGTAAGGGAACGAAAAAACCAAATGAAAGTGTTAAATTAAAAAAATAAATAAAATTAATCAGAAAAAAAATAAAAAACAAAAAGAGTTTAAACCAAACATAAAAATAAAATAAATAAAAAAAAATATTTAACAACAACAAATTACACACATAAAACAAAAGATTACAAAACCATTAAACCATAAATAACAACAACTAAAAAAATAAAAACAAAAAAAAATAAATTAAACTCGAATACACGTTGGTTGTATACAGTCAACTGAAGTGTTTCAAACTTCTTTTGTTTTCCTTTTATCTTGTTTGAAATGCCTGTGTTCTCATCTCATCTCTTGTGTTATACATACATACGCATACGAAACAGAACGTCAATTAAGTTTTGAAAAAAAAAAAACGGCATTTTATTTCTCTTTTGTTCTCCTTATAAACATCGTTATTGTCTTCGTAAAAAAAATTCTGGCGTTACATTCAACATTCTACATGGATCCACAGTCCTTAAAACTTGCTAATAATAATAACAACAACTACAACAAAAGCAACATTTTCAATAATAACAACAATTTGAGCGAATTTCATTTTAACAACATCTTCAGCAGCAGCATCAGCCGCCACAACAGACACCATCATTGTTGTCTGAAGCCGTACTTACACGTACACGTTCGAAAATTATCAGGCATCGATATACTATTTAATCGGCCGTTTAAATTTGCCCGATTATGTCCACAACGAAGGATAAAATAAATTTTCAAAATACATGGAGTTGTAATAAAACAACTGGTCGTCGTTCTGGAAGTGGGTATAGCTGCAGTTTTTTAGGTAAAATCATCATCATAATCATTATCATTATGATGTCATTTGCCTTTACTTTATTTTATTTTATTCGAGTGTTAGTTTGTAATTTGTTTCTTGAAAGACTTTACCATACCCATTATTAATACGTCTACCATATTGTCTTAAATATTTTATACGTTGTATTTGCAAAACAAAAAAAATTTGTGATCGAAAATATTTCCAGTGGATTGGTGAATAAATTGTTTACTTTTTCTCAATTTTTAGTCCTTAGTTTAACTTTATTTAATAGCACCCTATTAAGAATTTCATAATGCGTTCCTTTTACTACAGAGATCAAACAAACTTTCCAGTGCTTTGTAAACTTTACCTTATGTTGGCAACTTCTAGAATTTTTCTGTTGATTTGTTATTGTTATTCTTTTCCATCTTAATGATCATACATAACATAAATAATTGGCCATTACAACCCTTCAGTCAGGATTACGACCTAGCTTCTCACACCACTAATGTTGTGTGTGTTAATTTTATACATGAGTGGCGGGACCTACAGTTTAAAGTCGACTCCGAACGACAAATTTTTGAGAAACTTTTCATGGCAATTTTATTATTTTTTGCCAGAAATCTGCTGAGAGGAAGTCGCCGAAGAAATATTTTTTTTCATATTTTGTTTTTGATGTCTGACTGGGGATACGAACCCTGGCCTTTCGTCTAATAAGCCAACACACTACCTACTAGACTACGACGACATCTTAATGACCATTCTTTGTAATTTTGTTATTTGTCTGTGCTATTTTTTTATTGTTAGAACTGACCACGTTTTTAATTTGCCACTGCCAGAATACATATTTTGCATTAGGTTGCGAAACGTAGCAAAGTCTAAGACAACAAGAAAGAGAAAGGAAAAGAATTTGGTAATCGTCTTAAAATACTCGCCCTTGATGTGAAGACCTAGCAAACGTTGTTCTCAAAGACATATTACGCTGCGAGCTTAAAATCAATACCAGACATTGACTTTTTCGGAATGCCTTGGATGTTCCCAAATCTCATATTGGCCATGTTCACATAGCCATTAAACCAAAAATGGACCTCAGCAATTTTATTTAATCCCAGAGTTTTTGCTGTAGAAATCTGTTCAGAGGAAGTCGCCGTCGAAATAATATTTCATATTTTGTTTCGTTAGAGATGTCTGACATGGGGTTCGAACCGTCGCCTCATATGTAATAAATCTACTGCCTACTAGACTAGAACGACTAATTGAGCACTATTCTGCGTAAATTAAGTATTTTCTTTGAAATGTTTTCTAGATTGCCAATCAAATAACAATAATAATAATGGTTTAAAAGTTTAAGGGGGAAAATAGAAAAAAAAATAGTTACTGTAATCGATTCTTTTAAGGTAGTTCACGACCATCGTACATGTTGGTCGACTGTTAATTTCCAAATGCTTCGAAGGTAGGAGATTATGTGTGTAGGCGTTGAATTACTCTTTCTGGAAACTTTTCATGCAAAAAAATTAAATAAAATCATCGGGAATTGATTCGCAATGAGAATAAGTGAAGCGAACAATTTTACGGAACATACGCGTTTACGCATATGGGGCGAGAACATGTCGAGACACAAATGCGGAGGTCTTCGACTCTACAGTGCAATATTTTAGTATCCATGAGAAAAGTCACGAGTTTCTTTCAATCTATGGCTTACGCTGTCGAAAGTTGTGCGTATAAAATTTATCTAGCACTTAGGCTTTCACATATGCATTCTGTACCTATGATTGACAGGTTAAATAGGGCCTTCTCCTACTGGATCACCACTCACATAGAATTTGGCCGCAGATAAAAGGTCAGAAACTTCATATGGAGAAGCAAGAGAAGTAAAATTGACAAAAGAAAATACTGAAGTATGTCAAGGCAACAAAATTGGGGAAGGCAGCATAGCGAAACTCAATTCTCTTTAAAGGCAATACAATACACAGTTACAACGCGGTACTCTGCTACAATCACTGTATATACAGTCAAGAAAAAAATCTACATACACCACTGTATGTAAAATCACTGTATATACAGTCAAGAAAAAAATTTACATACAATGCTGTACTTACATACAGCCAAAGAAAAAAGTCTATATACACCAATGTATGTACAGTCACTGTATATACAATCAAAGAAAAAGTCTACATATAGTGGTCTATGAGCAGTGTATGTAGACTTTTTTCTTTGACTATGTATAGTAGGCAAACTTGATTATTTTGAATTTTAGTCAAATTATTTTTGCATAGAGTAGAGTTTTAATTTATGGTAGAATATATATAAGTAAAGTTATAGTTTCTTAGAACTAAACTAAACAACCAAACATCAAATTATGTACGATCATAATCATTTTGTAATTTTATTACAATTGTCTGCATCAATCTGCTCTAAGTAATATTGCCCATTGAAGGAACTGCAACAAATACCTCATTTCAATTGATTGCCATTTTAAAGACCTTTATTTCCATATAATTTTCTGTGAAGCTTAACTTTAAAATTGTAGTCTAGTTGATCATAATTATCATAATCATCTCTGTCTGCTTACTATTCTTATTTTATACGCATGCCTAGCTCCATTGCTAGTACAATTAACGACGATAATTTTTTATAGTATTTTCGCTGCTTGCATTGAGTTTTGTGCAGTTTGTTTAGGGCTGCCTGTTCGGTTGCATTTGTGCCCCCATTTTTGTATTTTTAATTGGCTTGTGTCTTTATGCAGAAACTTGCAGAAAAAGGGTTCCCTCTTTTTTTACTCGAATAATTTTACCATACCATACCATACCTACAATCCATTCTGTCTGGTTCATAGTTTAAGTTCATAGTTCTACGAGTATTTTTATTGTATTTGCTTGTAAGCGCTATATTAATAGTCTTTCCATACATACATCATGTATTGCGCCTAAAAATTTATAAAATGTATACACAGCTGCGAGCAAAATTATGGCAATAAAAGAAAATATTTTAGATTTTTGAGATCAAATTCATAAAAAATTTAATTTGAAAAGTTTTATCTTTAAAACTCTTTAACCTTAGCTTAGTATACAAAAATTTAAAATTTTTTTAGAAAAAAACTTTACTTTTACTCTTCACGTACCTTTGGTGTATTACGGTTTTGAAAGTTGAATTCCAAATGAACTGAACAACTTTCATTTTCTTAATATTTTTACTACATTTTTATACATACCAACACCTAATTGGAACATTACAAACCTTCAGTCAGGATTACGACCTAGCTTTCATACCACTTATGTTGAGTCTGCAATATTTTACGCATAAGGGACCTGCAGCTTTAAGTCGACTCCGAACTACAGATTTTTGAAAAACTTTTTCATGGCAATTTTATTTATTCCCAGAGTTTTTGCCACAAAATTGCTGAGAGGAAGTCGCCGAGGAAATATTTTTTCATATTTCGTTTTGCTGGAGAGAATTGTGACCTGGAGTTTGAACCGTTTCCTCATGTCTAACAAGCCAACACGCTATCTAATAGACTACGGCTACTTGGAAAATTTCGAAATAAACTGAACAACTTGCTTTTCTTAATATTTTTAAAAAATTATGCACCCTACTATTGATTAAAAATGTTTGTTCAAAAAGAATATTTCACTTACCGGTATGAAATAAGCCTATTTTTGTGAAAATTAAAATTAAAGTATCGACTATTGCTGGCTACACATTTGTTCCATTTTTCAGGCAATTTGTGGACTTCACGCCAATAAAACTACTCATTTTATGAAGCAAACCTATTTTTGACATCTTTGCAGGAATTACGCCGTTCAGCCAATGGTAAATATGCCGGATCGGATAGCTGCTGCCAATCCGATGCTTTGATTTTATTCAGAACCGGTATAGCTATATAGGTAGATGCATTGAAAACTGACATTGCCGTGTCTTGTAGTGCTTGAAATTGATCATTTGTTGTCGGTAGAGATCTATATTAACGGTCTTTCTGGTCCTACTAGATATACACCCTTGTTTTCCTGCCGAATCGATCTGATTTTACAGCCAAAATTAATGGCTGTCCCTGGTAAAATTTTTTTTCCGTTCAAAATAAATCCATTATTCATCGTCAGTATCGTATCTTCTCGGTGTCATCGTGTCTTCTGGTTGTCCCGGATAAAAAATTTGTTTTTGTTCAAAATAAATCAAATTTTCATCGTCAGTAACATTTCAATGCAACACTGATTTTCTATCGTGTCTTCTCGGTGTTCCATCTTTATTACAATTCTTTCAAAGGGTTCCACCATTTGTTACTGACTCGAAATATTGTCTTCAAACATGTTCAGTGATCTTCCAAGTTCGTTATTTCGCACATCTAAACATTATCACTGAACCGTTGTATCCTTCTTCTGCATGTTGCTTCTGACAGAGCATGATTACCGTATGCTTTTCTTTAAACGTCTGTTGTATGTTCACTGATATACTAAATATGTTTGACAGATGTCATCTCAAACATAGAAAGAAATTAAGGGTCGTTCGCAATAAAAGTTCCCTATGGAAACATTTATATCTTGACGCTCATTTTATACCGGTAAACCTGATATACTGTGCATCACATTACAGGATAGAATTCATAAAAAAAAACTTTATGGTTCTCATGATGCCAGTCCTTAAAGTATATTGGCAGAAAAAACTATAAACTTTTTGTAAAGATTTTAGTAAAGCTTTTAATAATTTTTATTTTTAAAATTTTGTTTATGAGATATCCTAAGCCCTGGAAGAAACTTAGTGCATTAAGCGGTTGATTAGACTTTTCATATCGCAAAAAAAGTGGTTCGTTGTTCGTTTGGTTGTTAGGTAAAGAAAATAAATGGAAAAAATTAATTTTGTTTTTGTTTTTCTCATACATTTTTGTTGTTATTATTCCACTAAAGTTTTATAAAAAAAAATTAGCTTTTGTCCATTTACTTTTGACTAACACTGTATATGAAATGGAAGTTAATTCGATGGAATTTTTCCTGTCCTACAATGAATTTCTTGAATCGATTTCATGAGTTTTTAATAACAAAAATGTCCTGCAATTTAGTTACTTTAGTCCACAGTTCTTTCTAATAATACGTGTGTAAAGATAATTTCAAATTAAAAACCCAAGACGCAAACCCGAATTTTTAGCAGCGTCACATTCGGCGTTAACGGAGCAAAATGCAACTTTAACAGAGGGAAGTTCGTTATTAACAAGGAGTAATAATTAAAAAATATTAACCGAGGACTATTAACAATACCTATCTGAAAGAGTCCATATAATTAGATGCGGAATCCATCCAAATGGAAGTTCCATATATATAGGCATTCATCTCTGAATAAAGAATAAATTTTCCTTGCCAGTAAAAACAAAAATACTTCCAATTAGCACTTCTCTGTTAATCTTTGTTTCAGATATCACACTCAGTTTCAAAAGGTTTATTCTTCTTATATTCCATTAGCATTAGAGTGGCTCATTAAAAAATACTTTCAATCAAACGCCTATGTTGGGTGTCTATGTATTTTAAGCTCTAATAAAACGCAGACTAAATCCCCATAAAATTTGTCTAATAAAACATAAAAAATTTAATTTTTAAATAATCTATGGCCAGATAAAAGAGAACAAATTGAAAAGTTTTAGGAAATGGCCATAAACAAACGTATTACACTGAACAAACAAAGAAATTCTTGTGTGTTTAAATTCAGTGTTGAAAACAACATGAATTAGGCAATCATTTACCAATAAATATCAAAAAAAAAAAAAAAAAAAAAAAAAAAAAACAACAAACAGCGTGATAATGTCTGACCGCCAAAAAGACCACACCATTAAAGCGGACTTGAAGCTGAGGCTCTAAGCATGAAATATTAACGAATTTATTAACTTTTTTTAAATAACAGAGAAAAATTTCATTAAGATCTTTAGCACCTTTGAGATGATGGCTTTAGAAAACTAAGCCCACTATCTACGATTCATTAAAAGAAAAATACAAAGAAAAATTCTTTTTTTCTTTTCTGTTTTAATATTTCGAGTTATTTTTCTTCTAAATGAACCAATGTGTGGGTCATTCTTGGAAAATACAAATTCAGTTGAAGTAATAAAACGTCAAGTTTTTTTTTCTTTTTTTAGTAGTTACGATAAAGCAATTGGAGAACCCACTCTGTTTGGTTCTGAGTCATGCTAAAATCGTAAATTAGTTAAAAATGTTTCTAAAAATCTTGCATTAATTCTAAAGTTGGAGTAAATGCAAGTTTTAGCACCTAATTTTTATTTCATGTTATCCGAATAAGCAAAAAATATTGAATTTAAACTTCTTTGCTTATTGTCTACTACTCGTATTGCTTTTGAGCCGTGCAAAATATCATCACTTAGCCAGTGATACCTACCTTTTGTATCACTTATTTTATTTCTCTGTTACCGTTATTTTCTTGCATGTTTGTAAATTGTTTAATTTTTTTCTTTATTTTTCTTTTCTTATATTCTTTTTCTTTCTTTCTTCCTTTCTTTTTCTTTGTTGGCTTCTTGAGGTCAGTGTTAAATGTAAGTGGTTATTGTCACCATTAAAGCCGGTTTATGTATAGAGTTGCCATTCTAACAAACTAATTCTTTAGAATTAAAAAACATACAAAAACAAAATATGGAAACTTTAATTTTATCTGCAAAATACTCTCTTGAAATCATTAAAAAATTTAATCAAACTCTCTATCAAATTAAATTAAAATTTTATTAAAATGAAGGAAGGAAAATTCAATTCAAACTGTTTAATATTCGAATAATATCCGAATGTTTTTTTTTTTCTGTCGATTAAGAAGCCATATTCTTACGAAATATCTGGAAAATCCATTGAGACTTGGAAAATCCTAGCTTTTAATCACAAATATAGGGTGGGAAATTGTTCCGGTTAGAAATGGAATATTTGTTCATTCATTTGGCTGCCACAGTTGGCCTCACAGAACCTCATGCATTTTTTCAAGTGTATGGGGTTATATCTCGACAATGCCATCACGAATATTGGCCTTCAAATACTCAATTGTCTCTGGTTTGTCAGCATAACAATTTTCTCTAAGTCGCCCACATCAAAATGTCGCAAGTCAAAATCGCAGCTTCTTGGCGGCCAATTTACATCAACTTTTTGTCTAATTAAACGATCATCAAACGTTTGGCGCAGTAAATCGACAGTGGCATGATATATGCGGCAAATTGCATCATCCTGTTGAAACCAAACATCGTTCACACCAATAGCACTAAGAGCGGCTACGAAAAAACTGATTTTTATAGTTCGTTATGTGTCTCTATTGACCGTAATGGTTGCGCTGTCCAATGATCCCTCTGCTCCACAAGCCGTACCGAACAGTCAGTCGTAATAGGTAGATTGGCTTCTGGAAGATCACGTATGGGTTTTGTAAGCCCCAAGATGAAAATGTACTTCATTTAAAAAAATGATTATTTTTTTTAGTAAAATCGACATTATCGTGCAGTTTCTCGCTGGCCCAGTAAATTCCAACGTTTTCAAACGTAAATTGATTCATTACGTTCAGTGCAGAGAATATACTGAATTTTGTGACAGACTAGAATGACATAAGTATTGCCAGATTCGAAATAACCCATAATTCAAATTCAAACCGACAGATGGTCCACCTTATATATGACCAGAGTGTTCAATTAAATAAATGCGAATAGAGACTTGTGTCCATAATGAGTCTCAGCACTTTATATGTAACACTAAGGGCCATTATTACAACTTGCCGTTAACTAAATGAAGGACTTTAACTGTCAAATAAATTGTTTTTTTTTTATAAGTGGACAATTAGTTAGAAGTAAACGTTAAGCTAAAGGGAGGATTATCATGCCGGTAACTTTTAAAGTTAAGTTTATGTTTAAACTTGCCATACTTATATATTATTTTCACTTGCCACTGCGTTAAAAACCTTGTTTAATTGAGCAGTTTTATCGACATTGCTCCAACACTGGCATATTTTTGAAAAAGTTAACTTTATTTTATCATTAAGTTGTAATAACGAGAAGAACTTAAAGGTGACTTTAAAGTTGACTTTAGCTAAAGTTTAACTTTAACTAAAGCTACTTTAACGGGAAGTTGTAATTACTGCCCTAAACCAAGTAAATTGGGTTATACATTTACGAATTACAAAACCTACCTGTCTGGCAAGGAATAGGCAAAACTAAAATTGTTACAGAAATATTGTTCANNNAAAATTACTCTGGGAAAACAGTTATTTTTACCAGCAATTGAAGATGATAAACTAGCCAGAAGCGGTTATCACCAGAGGCACACAACGCAACTGATGAAGACTTTATTAAATGCGCAGTTTCCAAGGAGTAATTCACGTCACTTGAAGAAATTAGGTTTCCTCAGTGCTGCATCAAAGACCGTATCCATATGATGAGGTTAGGGACATGATCTACCTTAAAGGTAGAACCTTCTTTTCCATCAGCTGTTTTTGTTTTGTATATGAGAAACATATATAAGTCGTATGTTTTTCTGTTTCGTTCCTTACGAACATAACATAACATAAAGACTAAGGCCCTGGTTAGCCAAACGTCCAGGGAACGTAACGGAATGTACGTTCTTTTTTAGAATATGAAAATCAGTGAGAGTGATTACCGATCTGTGTTGTAATTTAGGTAAGACTTTACATTGCTCTTCAAGTTCTAAAAACTAAACCATGTTCCGTGGACGTTTGGATAACAGGGACTTTAGTCTTAATGTTATATTTAGCTAACGGAGGCTTACTTCTTCCTACCAACATTCGTCAAGTTTACGCCGTGATACCGCCTGTTATGTGCAAAAGTGCAGTCGAAAACTCAAAATAATCGAATTCAACTCAGACATTGTATTTCGTTCATATTGAAAAGTTGTAGGAATGATTATGAAATAAAAGTTTTAACGAAAAGAGAGTACTTAATAAGATTTAAGTCTTGTTTTCTTTTGTTTTAATATTAATTTACGTTGGCATCTCTATTTAGTATACACACTTGCATAAAGTTTGTTTTACGGTATGGTATCAATAAATCGTACCGGTTTTATCTTTTAAAGTCGACACATTACCTGTACTTAATAAATACAATGGCCATATCCGACAAACAACCATTGTGACATACATACATACAATATATGCCGCATCTATACCACTACTCTACCCTACACTCTTCCATTCTGATTGTAACCCACTTTCATATCATTCTGTAACACATTAATGCTCCTTTCTGGATATTTATGATATGTAAACTATACTTTCTGCTCTTGGATGTCGGGTTATTTGGCATTGGTTTCGGTTTTAGTTTTCTCAACGTTGTGTGGTAATATTACATTGAAATTGTACTAGAATTACTATTGCACGGCATTTAAATTACTTAAGACTTCCAAAAGGAAAACAAAAGCTCAAATTTTATTGTGCAGCGAACATGTGCTACTTTCTAGAATCATCATCATCACATGAATAAAATTCCTGAGTTTTGAAAAAAAAATCTTTTCAAATTAAATACAGGAAGTTATTTAAAATTTAAAAAGTTTTAAACAAAATAATAAAAGTTCTTGAACTATTTTTCTGGCGCTTAAATCAATTCTTAATTGATTTCCATTTTTAACTTTAAAGCGGACGTTTAAAAGGAAGTTTGTAATTAATTTTAATTGAATTTAATTTCAATTTAAAGCCATTTGCTGGTAACAACATATTAATGCCGTTGAATATTCACAACAGGGTTACCATTCCATTACGAATAATTCGTTTAATAGAATAAAAACATTTTCGAATAAAAGATAATTTTACGAAAAATAGATTTATAACATCTTGTGATTAGTGAACTGAGGTAGTATCATCGTTTTTAATTACAGAGTGGGCCATTTGGTTGGTTTAAATTTGAATCATCGATTATTTTGAATCTGGCAATACTTATATCATTCCACTCTGTCACAGAATTCAGTGTATTATCTCCACTAAACGTAATGAATCAGTTTACGTTTGAGCAACTTTGAGACTTATTGGAACAACAAGAAACTACACGAGAACTTCAACTTTACACACCAAAATTTTCCATGACTTTTTCCACAGATGTGCAACACTGTATCTAGCACTTCCACTCGCGAATTTTTTTATTTTATTCACATAAACTTGAGAGTTTATAAGACCTTAATGAAACAAATCTTTCGGTTTTAAATTGCGCAATCTTGGTGGCCACTTGACCTTAGAATTTCTTGACATAAATTGTACTGAAATTTCGTAGCACCCTCTTAGTGTTAGTTAATGCCAGCTTGATGAAACCAAATGTTGCCTAAATGAGGCAAAAAGAACATGGCGGTTTTGACTCCTGAGTAAGGTAAATCTTCTTTACATAAAGATAGAAATTTTTTTTATCGAAATTCGCTGCATTGTGCTTCCTAAAGAATTAAGCGAATTGCCGTTTTGGTAATTCTCTCGCCAATTCTGGATGCAACTCATCTGAAAGGTTAAATTTTATTACTCTGGACTTGGCATAAGTTGTATTGGCTTTGAGAATCACTGTGGTGACTTAAGACAAAATAATATAAAAACGTCCAAAGTAGTCAAATTGCACGATCTCGGTAACTAGTTCGCATCCAAGTGAAGTGAACATGGCCTTAAATCGCAACTGCAAAATATTCAATGTGCCATAATGTGCTGTGTGCTATCGTTGGTCCAATTCGGATCAAATGAAATATGTAATCACATACATATAATAGGCCATTACAACCCTTCAGTCAGGATTACGGCCTAGCTCCTCGCACCACTTATGTTGTGTGTGTTAATTTTTTTATACATGAGTGGCGGGACTACAGTTTAAAGTCGACTCCGAACGACAGATTTTTGAGAAATTTACATGGCAATATTATTTACTCTCAGAGTTTTTGCCAGAAATCAGCTGAGAGGAAGACGCCGAAGAAATATTTTTTCATATTTCGTTTTTTTTTTTTATGTCTGACCGGGGATATGAAAACTGGCCTTTCGCCTTTTAAGCCAACACACTACTCACTAGACTACGGCGACTTCGAAATCTGTAATCAACGACCTATAATGCTTACTGTTAACAGTGACAGCTGTGAAGACCAGTTGACGACGCCCAACTCATAAACTATAAAGTAGCTGCTACACTAAGTAGTTAGTTCTGTGAAATGCACTAAATACTGGTTAGTCTCATGGTATCTTCTCAAAGATATCTTCTCGAGAATTTTATTTGTTTTACTTACGCATCCGTTAATGAGTTTTCGATTAATATTGGGGTCCTGAGATCATTTTGCGAACACTCTTCGTTGTCTATAGTCGTCCAAGCAGATTTGGCAAAAGAGATCTAATAAATGACAACTAATTTAATAGCTTTGGCTTCAATAAGATGGCCATTATAAACTGTCAAAGTTCAATAATACCTGTTAGAAGGCCCTATACAATGCTCTTACTGGCAGAGTAGTACACTTGTCCCTAATATACACCTTAAAGACTAATTCATTTTGAATCCATGTACTGTCTTTTGAGTTACAGCTCTAATAGGATGTAGAAAATATGAAATTGTTCAGTAAATTATTTATCATTGATTGCAACTCCATTAAAGCCAACATTCCTTTTTAATACTCGAAAACATAAAAGCGTGCTGCAATTTTTGTTAACTTCACCTCTTTTTTTTTCTTATTTTTTGTTGAGTCTGCCACAATCTAGTCGAGTGTTAATAATAGTTGTTTCCATTACCTTATAAAGCAATCAAATAATTACTGCTGCTGTTGGCGCTGCTAGTGGTGTATCAATGACAATCCTAAACTAACAACAAATAAAAGTAAATTGATATCTTTAATGACTGCTTTACAGTTGTAAATGGTATTTATTGTCATCATTAAATTCACTTTGAAAACAAAATGTCATTTGAAATACAAAAAAAAAAAAAACACAGTCTTCTACTCTTTTCCAAAGGCTCTGAAAGTGACAGTATTTCAACACTTTGAAACGTTTCACAAACTTTTTTTTGATATGAAAAAAAAAGAAATAAAATAATAAAATATTACAACTTAATTATATTAAATTGGCAATTTATAAAAATCAAATGTTAAATTTTTGACATGGACTATGGCTTTATCCTCTCTCTCACTCTCTCTCTCTCTCTATGTGCGAAATTAATAAAAAAAAAATGTTAAATTGCCCACCAAGTGAAATAAAATATTCATTAAAAGATGGAAAAATAAAAACTTTATGAATGAAATAAGCAGTCAAGTCAGTCTTGCCAACCCCAGCAACTTAACTAAACTTGCAAACCAGCAACCAAACACATCTTAACTGTCAAATAATTCAAAATATCCGTCCAACAAATCGTTTAATTTATTAACTTCAACGGTTTTGTAGCGATAAGCCAAAATAAGGAGAAAAACTACAATTTTTTTTATGGAAAAGTTGTACAACAAGTATTGTGTTAAAAAAAAGAGAGAAAAAATATACAAGTTTGATGTGGAAAACAAAAAAGATTTATCCATGTAAATATGTAATTAAATTGATGTCAAACATTACCTTATTGACACAGGTGACTATAAATTCAAAATAAAAAAAGAAGCCATGATAGAAAAAAAACTTTTCATAATTTCTGTATTTCATATTTATGTACGTATGTGTATGAACTTTATAAAATTTCTCCCCATTTATATAAAAATACACACATACATACGATTCGAAGTATAAACAGTATGAGAAAGAAAATTTAAATTTCTTTATTTAATGACAGTAAAATAAATTATGGTTTGACAGTCTTTAAATCCAAGATAATTGAACTCATTTGCTAATTAAAAGAATTGGAATTGTTGCATAGAGATCACTGAGTGAGCTTAACATAACTGTAAATACCAGATTCAAATTTAACAATTTGTTAAGTTTTAATGCCACTCATCAAAAAATGGATCAAACTAATCTTTTCCGTTATTAAGTTGGTAAATAATACTCACATATATTGGTAGAGGAGAGTTTGAAGAATATTAAAATACTTCATTACCTAAATTGCTTAAATCTGTATCTTCTCTACTGCTTCACATCATCTATTTAACATAGTTTGAAAGTACAATTTTTATCTGCTGCTGTACTAAGCAAAATAAATATTGCCAACACACATACAAATTTGATCAGTTAGATTGGATATCTAGCCATAGGCCTTTACAGTGTTTCATGCGTTCTAATCAAATGCACTGCATTAATTGGCATATTTGTCATAAGTCCCTTTTCACTTTTGCATTCAATTACCACAATTTAAAACAAACCAATTTGCAAAAGAAATCTCCTAAAACAGTAAAAACAACAACAAACAAAAGATAATCAAAATCATACTTTACTATACGTTACTTCATTTGGTTCATGTAACTGATTCTAAAGCGTGGTCCAACCATAAAGCACGACGTTAATTGTGAGTTTCACGTTAAACTCAAACTTAGTTTGTTGTAGCTTTGTTTCAGTGTTTGACAAATTCAGCCATCGAGTGGTACACAACGGAAGCCTTTTACGAAATTAAGCTTTCAAATCAAATGCATTGCGTTCCTGCACTTCATAATAATTTTGTGTAAACCTAATCGACCAAATATAAGTCTTCAATCAGGCTAATTTTGTGTAAATTTCAACAAATCAAGTCTGTAGGACATGTAGTTCGTTTTGTGTTGTTCGCAATAGTCGTGCCCAACAATTGTAGATCTCATGAGCATCAGTGATGTAACTTTTGTGCATCTTTTGTATAAAGATTGGAATTTATAAGTTTGTAGTAGCCATAGCCTAGCAGGTAGTGCCTTGGCTTATTAGACGTGAGACCTCGGTTCAAACCCCATGGCAAACATCTCCAACAAAAACGAAATACGAAAATATATTTTTTCGCCTCTCAGGAGATTTTTGGCAAAAACTCTTGTCATGAAAAAAGTTTCTCAAAAAAATCTGTCGTTCGAAGTCGACTTTAAACTGTCACATACTAAATTAACACTCACAACATATGTAAGTGGTGGGTGAAGTTTGGTCGTAATCCTGACTGAAGGGTAATAACCAATTACAATTGACTCAAGAACTAAAGCCACTGACCATTTCAAGCGTCGTCAATATGCCGAATGATTGGTTGAACAAACAGAAGGGAATGGTGACTGCACAAACAAAATTATCTTGAGCGATAAGGCACTCTTACTTCTTAGAGGATTCGTGAAAAAGCAGAATTTCCATTGAAAAGCAAATACATTCACAAAGAGTGACTATTTGGTGTGGTTTATGGACTGGCGACGTCGTCTAGAATTGCTTTTTCCAAACAGAGGTCGGACGCTTTCGGCAATGTATCCTTAAACTATGAACCTTAGGAAGTGGGATCAAAAAATTTTAATAAACTGGGTCAATTATGGACATTTGATAAATTCACTTCAAAACTTTCTTAAATTGTTTGATTAACTTTTAATATGCATTTGATTTCTTCAATCGTAGTAAGACTCTCTCTTCTCATGAGTCGTGTGACATGCGGTGAATTGGATGGCAGGGGCATAGTAAAGACGTTCTTTTATGCAAATAATTTGAATTTGTTGTTAAACAAAATTGACATATTTGGGGCTCAGAAAACCCAAACGTGGTCTTATAGAAGCCAATGCACCCGTTACGAGTGACTGTTTGGTGTGGCTTATGAAGCGGAGGCATCATTGGATCATAATTCTTTGAAAATGTGGACGGCTCAACCGTTATGTTCAATGAAGAGACACTTATCGCACCATGATAACCGACTTTTTGTACTCGCTTTTCATAATGTTGACGTGAACGATGTTTGGTTTCAACAGGATGATGCAACTTGCCACACATCGCACTCTACAATCGATTTATTGAGGCAAACGTTTGATGGCCGTTTAATTAGCCGAAATGGTGATGTCAAATGGCCGCTAAGAAGCTGCGACTTTGACACTGTTGGACTATTTTCTGTGTGGAGATTTTTGTGTTTTTAAATTTAAACTTTTAAACTTCCCACCCTATATATACCAAACACATGCTTGTGCAATATAAAAACAAATTTTTTAAATTCAATTTTATTTGAATATTTCGCCTCTGCAACAACAAAATGCTGGTATTGTGTAAATCAAAATGAATGCATTATTACTGTACATACTCTAAAATATGTGTACGCCTGTGTAAATGACTGTAAAAATATACTGAATGGCAAATATTTAAACAAATAAAAAAAATGAAATCAATGTTAACGAAATACCAATGCAACACAATCCACATTTTAATACGATAATAAGTTTTCGTATGTTATGACAGTCCAAAAAGCAAATCCCACAGTATGATAAACAAAAAAAAGACTTGCAAGTTTTATTGCAGGCAGGTTTATATTGCATTTTATGATGCATATGTTTTATGCAAGTGATGTTACTTTTAAGATAAAAGTATTCCAAAGCAAAAACGAAAAAAAATCGTTTTCCTACACTTCATTCATATGCAATATCAACAAATTTTATTTAACACGTAAATAAAACCCATAGCAACAACAATTTAGCGAGGAGTTCTCAAATTTTTTATTATCGAAAAACTCATGCTCATGCCTCATACACTAAAAAATTCGATCAATTTCTAGAAAATGTTCAACCAAATAAATAAATCTTTTCAAATTTAACTCAATCTATGTTCCAAAGACGTAAAATTAATGATTTTTTAGATTTCTTTGCTACAATATTGCTCATTTGAGCTCCTCAATACTAATACAGTGACTCAAACGTATAATTAAACACTAGGTATGAGATTATTCAAATGCCGATTTTTCCACTTCAATGGAAATATTTCCAAACAAAATTTTATGCGCATTTATTAATAATTAAAAGAGCTTTTAAACACTATACCTGTTAATATTTAGCATTTTTTATTTAAAAATATTTTTAAAATAAAAAAGGAATACAGTATTCATGAATTTCATGTCAAACGCATAATTGGACAGTCCAATAAAAGTCATAGTTTTAACACTTGCAATCAAAATATTTTACCATTGTTACTGCGTTCAAACATTAAGGCATCGAGATCGCACGAGATTGGTATAAAATTTCGGGGTTATGTTGTTGTTCCATTACCGCCTTATTTCTTGTTTCACTTGCGCCACTGTGCAAGTGTGTTCTTCCCACACATAATCAATAATGTTGAGATGATCATGGCCTAGTGCCTGTGCTTGGAGTAGTTTTGAACAATTTTGGATAGGCTGCAGCTTTGCAACATGCTTCGGATAATTGTCCAGGTAGAAACAAATTCTTTCAATAGATTTCACTTATCAGCACTGTGCTTCGTAGTTTATTTTACAATGTCCCAATATTACAAGTGATCCATTTCACCCTCTATAAAATGAAAGTCCTCAACTCCTGTACTTGAAACACATCCCCAAACCAGTACCGACACTCCCAATTCTTTAGTCTTAGTATTCTTAAGCAAAAACATAGTATTTGGCAAACGCCAACGTTCTGCCTTTCATCTGATCCATGTAAATTTACTCTCATATGTAAGGACTACCTGCATAGTGCGCCCATAGTACCCACATAGGTACTCTTTACTTATGAAAAAAATTTAACGTACATGGATTATATGTCCGTTTGGCGAAAAGTTGCTACCTTATTAAACATATGCTTCCGTTATAGTTTTTTCTCTATTGATCATGGAAAAAATATAGTCACCGTTATGTATTGCAATTTTATTTAAATAGTCCAAAGTCGAAATGGATTCAACACTCTCTATTAAATTGTATATAGATTTCAGTCCTGCCTACAAATCACTCATGCCGAATATTCAATATGGCATAAGCCCTGTAGCATGCATCACTGTCCTTTGGAAACCATATGTTGTTAATGTTCAGACCAACAGAAGTACTAGTCATTGACAATGATGATCTGACCAATGTCATTCACAAAGAAATATGAATCGGAGACTCCCCAACATAAATCATCAGCAAACAGGATTTTTTTCAGTTCAATTAGATTGTTAGAGTTGAACGTAACTGGACTAGCAAACCATGGTCATAGGCCTTTAAAACGATAGATTTGTTATCTGTTCTCGCCTAGAAAGAATGTCTGAATCTTGCTTACTTACTAAAGATGGCACAGCTTATCCTTCCTATGACACTCGTTGATGATGTTAATTCTCTGATGATGGGATTATACAGGGGACAGAAATGCCTTAATTTTTTAAATTTGGAAATCAAAAGGAAATTTCAATCATCTTCCACAGACATTGTTAACATACGGAATCTTTCATGCCCGATGTCTCAAATGACAAAACCCTTCGCGAAGTACAAACGAAATTCTTCCACTCAGAAACATGGGGGTATAGTTTTTAAGAGGGGGGATACCTATTTTATGCTTTGATTTTCGTCAATATTTTGTAACTTCTGCCGAACACATAACATCACTCTGTTAACTTTGACAGTGCCTCTATTAAAGTGTTTGGTTTTTGTCTTTGCTAGTTGAATTCAAATTTTTCTTCATACTCACTAATGTTTTTCGGAGGAGTGCGGACTAAAAAATATACAATTTCAAAACTTCTTTTACAATTGAAGGAAGATGTTTATTCAAATAAAATTAAAACAAAATTGCAGTCACATTTTTCTGCAATAATAATCTAAACACGCCAAATGTACTATTTAATTACAATTTCTCTTCTACAATTAACTGACAATCCTTTTTTTTGTTTTTCTTTTTAGGTAAGTGTTGTTGTAATTCAAATGAAACTAATAACATTAAAGTAAGTAAAACAGCTATTAATTGAATTGAAGCATTAAAAACGAGCGAATAATTAATATTTTTAAGTGTTGAATGTCTACGATATACTAAAATGAGTCTATCTGATAGTCTATCGATAGTTTTATAAACTGCATAGTATCACTAAGTTTATATGCAAAAAAAAATAATCAAATTTCTTATTTAAAGCCAACAGAGAATATTTTTATGATATTTTAATTGAGAATAATTTTATTGTTTTGTGTAGAAATGTACAACATATGCCAAATCTGTTGTATAATCACAAGATCTTAGCCCTTTCAAGCTATTAAAAAGTGTTTATTTCTGTAGA